>VDFB02325045.1:0-73453 GCA_007258455.2 Sequoia sempervirens | reverse complement strand
ACCACCACCAAAAAGGGATTAAAAAACTGATCCACCATTCTATCTCTTCCTACAAGGTTTGTAGCCAAGTGGGTATTGAGATCATTTTTAATCCTTTTCAACCAAAAAGTTGGGAAGTGTTGTTTACATCCTAGACCCCTTTTCCTAACCAAACAAAATACAAGCTCTATTAAAATGCATTAGAAACTCTCCCTTTAGAGTGTAAAAAACCTTTTCCTCTTCATTTGAGGCCTATTATATTCCTTTTATTAGGTTTAAATTTTTAAATCGATTGGGCACTACCAATCTCCAAACCTCCAACCTTCAAATATTATAGATTGGCCTATTAGTGAAGTATTTTTTGAAATAATTTTTAAAAAGAGAATACCTTTGAATTGGAATGATAGGGTCTCTATAGTGCTATTTTTTGTAAAGAATTTGGTCTATTAGAATTCCTAAACCTTGTGACATTTGAGGCCTCTTAGGTGATCTATGAAACTTAGGCATGATTTCATCATCAAGACCTCTCTTTATACCCCTAGAAGTTCCAACCATATATATTTTTTAGGGTTTTGGTTTATAGAAGAGAGTGTTTAAAATTTGAAAATTCTCAAAATAATTCTTTAAAATTTTGAAGAATTCACTAACCCTACCATAGCTCAAAATTATTTTCTATCACTATTAAACCAAAATTTTCCCCTTTTACACCAAAACGCGACAATGAAGGTATGAATTAACTTACAAATTTAAGCTTGTTGTAAACCCTAGAAATGTTGCAGGAAACCCTCATTCACCCATTAATATGCATTAAATTCACATTGCAATATTTGTTTTATGCTTTGAATCATAGAAATGGATGCAATTTTTCCAATACAATAAAAATTTTGGTAGATATAGATCAAATCCACTATTAATGTATTCACATGCTTGAAGGCATAACTAGTAGTATTTTTTCTTCACTTTTAAGATTGCACTATGAATTTGATGAAGATAAAGAGTATTAAAAGGCATCTGAAATTATTTCCATGAAGAGAAAAACCTTTTTCTCTTTCACGCTAATGTGGGACACATGTCATCATTTCAAGGACTTAAGGGAACAAAATGGACACTTTATGAGATTCCTTGATAAGGATTTCTTCTATGAAACAATAATAATGAGCACTGATAGGACACATGGCATGATTTTGGGAGTTTGAGGAAACAAATAATTGACTTAATATTACCTTACAAAGGTTTAAGCTAGTGGAGAAAGAAAAAAAATACTTGTCGGTAAAATGTTGTGATGAAAAATATGTTAATGTCCTAATATTGATTTAATTTTAGTAATTCTTTTATTTAAAAATATATTTTTGAATAAAATAGTAATTGTCCATATTTTTTTGTTCTACTCATGTTCAAGTTGGATAAAAATATATTTTCATATTAGATTCTTCATTTTATGTGTATTGAAAGTAAAAACAAAATATTTTTCTCAAAACTAGTTGGGAGTATAATCAATTTTCTAATATTTATGATGTTTTGACTATAAAATTACTAAAAATATTATACATTTGAAAATATAAAAAGTAATTAAATAACCACCCTCAATAACTACCTCTCCACCAAAATAATATTAATGGAACTAGGAAAATATGAGTGCACTCTATGTGTGTTTTATTTTTTAGAGAAAAATATGGCTTCTTAGTTTTGTTGAGTATAGAGTCATTTTAATATACCTCTTTTCTTAAGAATCAAATAGTTTAAAGACTAGATATCAAAAACTAGTATCCTTGTTCTTATCATGTTTCTAAATTTTTAGCATAGACATCTCAAATTACTCTTCAAAGATTAAGTATTTTTTATTTTCAGAAAAATGTGGGAACTTTTAATTCCCTTTCTATCCCCCATTTCCTTGTAGTCACCTTCCACATCCTTATTGATTGATCCATCTTATTAGAAAATTTTGTTAAGTTTTCCTTCATTTCTTGCTATATCTATCCTGAGCATAGATATGTAGGATTATTAATGTCATACTATTATACATTATTATCATATCAATCTATCTTGTGTGTGTTTTCTATAGTATACTTATTTTCAAATTCATTTGATGCTCATTTTTTATATCATATTTTTGTAGAGCTTCTATATGATCTTAAATATCACTTTGAGTCTTCCATAATGTGATTTTTTTCTTCTTCTTTGCATATTTTATCTTAGAAATGTTTATTCATTAGAAGCATCTGAATATTACCCCTTTCCTAGTTGATCTATAAAATTGATTGATTATTTATGTCATGGTCTGAATCATGTTATCTCTCCTTGTTTATTTGATCATAAATTTTCATATCATATCTTGATCTTATGCCATGTTAATATATTACCTCATCACAATTAAATTTGTATTATATTGTGAGAGTAATGAATTGCCTATTGTTATATTAGAGATTCATTATCATATCTAATTATCTAGGTCTACATCTATTTTTATTATTACTATGCTATCAGGATTTATACCATCCAAATCCTATTGATATTTCTAGGATTCATCCCTTGTGAATCTTCATTATAATATTCTTGGTTTACACTATCATAGGTCTTTTGGTTATTAAGGCTCATTTTATGAAGTTATTTTGACCACGATGAGCACAACATTATTTTTCATTAATTTTATTTTGTGTTCCATGATGAATTATCATTATGAATTTTTTATCTTCTTACATGTTTATCATTATTTGATGTAAGAGCATCAAAGCTGTAAGAGCAATCTTGCATCACCAAAAATTAAAAATTAAAAATGCATCTTTTCTTTTTCAATAAGGGCTAAATTTGGTAGGGTTACTATTTTTAGTAAGCTGGTATTTATGCATGTATGGACACAAAATATGAAACAGACCTCTACAATGGTGAAATGAGGCCAATGGTGAAGAAATCAATTCAATATCATTTGTTATTTATGGGATATTAAAATTTAAATTTCCAAAATTATGTTAAAATATTTGATGTCAAATTTGAATCATTTAGAGGCTCTAGATGGGTCCAAAAATTGGTTGAAGACAAACATATACTCTTTGGTACTATTATGTGGCCAAGTGTCTTCTTGATATATTTTCTAACAATATATAATAATTAAATATCCAACATTCTGATCAAAATATATTATTCTAGTAAGTTGTATTTTATCAAAATTAATTAAATTTCAAAATATCTTCTTGAGGGTGTTACACTTTCAAGATTATGTTGGGGCAGTTATGCATTGTCATAAAGGAGGTGAATGGGGGTTACAAATTAGGGGGAGCAGAGTAGATTGTTGCACCAATTTATGGGTTTGTGTAATTAGAAAGACCATGTAATGGTAATCTATATTTTTTTGAATGTTTGAATTTCATTTTTATGTAGATAATAGAATGCTAGTGTTTCCTTCCTACATTTTGACCCTTTATTTCCTTGTTATTATTGTGGGTTTCGGTTTGTAAGGGGATTACTGTTCTTCATTATTCATTTTATTCTTCTAATCATATTCTATTGAAGATCTATAAAATGGCTATCATTAATTTATTTATAATGATATTCGCTTAGTTAAACTCATTTCCCTTTAGAGGAAGTTAATTGAAGGGCATGTTTGATCACACTTTTCTCATCTTATAAATTTGACTACGATACATGAGTTAGAAATTACTCATAGAGTCATTTTTCTCCTACATTATACATGAATTAATGAGACAACATACATAGAAGGCATATCCACATTATCTTTATCTTCTAGGTCTATTACTTTTCTTGGACCCTATGTACATTATCTTGTGATTTTGTTTAGTTTTAAATATAAATCCATTTATGGGAATGATACATACTTTTATATGCATGAATCATTTAAGATTCAAATGGTTTTAAAAATGGGCGAAAAATATAATAATGTAAAATGCATTTCAGTTCCTTTTATCTTTCATTTTGTGCATCTTTTGAATAAATTTTTAGATAATTTTGTGTAATGATAAATTGTACAATCTTTTACAAAGTTGGCTCATTTACCTAGCCTTTATCCAATACTTGTCTACAAGTTATTTTCTATTTATTAAAATATATTACTTTTATGTGCACACATATCCATATATTTGTCTTTTCTATCTATTATCCATGTTGATTCATATATAGATCCCATTACAATTTTTTTTTCATGATCCATTATGTCTATAAAATTCCAAGACCATCCACAATTGAAAGATCCTACCCACAAGAATGAAACCAATCTACATAAACTAATATTAAATTTAGAATATGTGTGATTCATCCACATTACCTCTCCTCATAAAGTAAACTTTGTATATCATATTTAATAAGATTGTTAATTTACTTTATAAGGATTTAGATGAGTAAATAAATATTGATACAATTAGATTTGGTTCTGAAAGGGAGTAATGATTATAGTTTCGAGGTTTTTGTATGATATATTTGATTATATTTTCATATCCATTAATTCATCATTCTTATACAAATTGGAAAATCAAGAAATAGTGGGATCTTATCAATAGCAAACCGATAAATCTACTAACCCCATTTTTCTTTGAGAGATCATATAATTTCCTTTTGGATTGCATATAGGAAAAAACTCAAATTTTTTTAGGTTGAGTCAATGGCTATAGACCATATTTTAATTTCTAACCTAGGAGCTTGGATTGCCAATAGTTTCCTATAGTAAAGTAAATAAATATAATCTAATTCACATCCATAAATTCAGTGGTTAAGTCCCATTTTTTTAATCCTGATAAACATATATTCTACTATCATATCCATTTAGATTTACCTTTTAATCATAAAGTTGATCGATCTATGCTTTTTGTTCATTTCTATTAAAAGAAAAATGACCAAATTGTCTACCAATTCATGATTGGATCGGGTTGTTTTCCATTTCACTATTTAGTCTATGTTAATTAATTATCAGGATTATGCATTTCATTCAATTCGCTTAGAATAACTCTAAAGTTTTTATTTATCCTTTTAAAATTCATATTAACCTTTTAATAAGGTAAATAGATGTTATTACTGTTAATAAATTTCTCTAGGATCTCAAACTTCTTCACAAATATTATTCATCGACACTAGAAAAATACAATATGATACTTCTCCAATACAATACAAGCATCCCTATCTTTATGAAATAAATCCTACTATAATTACCATTGTAAAAATACTTATGAAAATAGATGGCATGAAATGGGTTCCTTGATTAGCGGTTGGATCCTTCTTTCCTGTTGGGCTTACCCCTGATCCATTTGAAATTGGAGGAGTAATAGTTGGGGGTGAATCACTTGATGGAGATACTATAGTTGGAGTTGGAGTTGAAGGTGTGATGGAAGGAGAAGGTGATGGAACACTTTCACTTGTTGGTGAGTCAGCATTACCTGAACCTCCTACATCAACCCACAATGACTCATTTAGAAAAAGTATTGCAATAAGACTTGAGGCTATATAAATAAGCAAAAATGTACCTATACCTTCAGATGGAGAAGGAGCTGGAGCATCAACAGTAACTCCTAGCCAATCCCAACAACCAAACATTTATAAATTGTGCCACATTTCAATTGAGTATATACAATATAATTGGGTTAAGAAGGAAGCGTTAGTAAAAAATTCTCTCACCACAATTCTATTATGAAACAAATAAAACAGTACAGTTGCCTACACATACGTTACTAAAAATAAATTACCTTGACATCGACTGAGCGGCGGGGTGGAGATTTTGCAGGCCCTGGGCAAGGCTAGAGCCCTTGTTTGATTAACGGAAATGCCCAGGGGATTGTTAGAGATGAACAACTGGCACAAACACACTACGCTACTCTGCACTACTGAAGAGAGAGCGCTGCAGCAGCTGGGCGATGGAGGTATGGTAGAGGAATTGCTTGTCATATACCCCGAGCAGGGAGCCAATGTTATCAGAGACGTTATACACAGAGCCGCCGGAGTCTGAGCTACAGCTCTGTAATTTCCAGGTGCTGTTATTGATGCCACCATAATCAATACTACGAAAATTGATGGCCGAATCCCTTCCATTGCGCCTTTCGTTGCAATACAAGAACTGTAGGCAGGAGAAATTTGTGACCAGAGAAAACTGAGAGTAGAAGGGGTTTTATAAAAATAGGATTACCGATACTTAGACGGAATAGAAAGAGTAAAGAGAAGTGGTCTGTTAGCGTTTTGTTCACCCAAATTGCTACTTTATACTGGTTCTCAATTTAAAATCAATATCGACGTGAAGTTTCTTGTATGTTTGTTGATCAATATGACTGGACTTCTTTGTAATTTCCCAGATTGACACAGAATTCAACGTGTAGGTAGACAATTCCCTTAAGGAGCACGCTATCTTGTAAATGGGGATATATTCTCGTTTGTAAGTGCTGCTCCTATAACTCGAGCTATGTAAGCTCTACTTTACGTAATTGCTGTAGGAGATATAAACAAGATAAATTGAATATCTATATAGAAGTAGTTGGTTTTGATGGCTTTTTGTGTTTTTTTCTAAAGGATGATATAAGTTGTTGATTTATACAAGTTTAGAAGTTTATTATCTATGCTTTTACGTTTTATGAGTAAGATGATATGTAATTAGAGATATTGTTATTTTTAATGTTTCTTATAAAGTAATTGTTAAAGTTTTAAATATATGAATCAAGTTTCTCCTTTCAATTATTGATTAATTTGAATAAGTAATATTTATCTAAAACGAATATATTCTAGATAATGAAATTACTATTTAGAAAGGTAGAACATAGACATGGAAATTAAACAGGTCGTATCTCTTTATCAAAATTGACTTTGAGTAAGTGTATGGTAGAATTGGGTGGCATTTCATTCTATCCATTCTAAACACTTTAGGGTTTTGTCTAAATTTTATTGAGTTTTTCCAAATACTTTTTTTTTTTTTTATATACTTTGGAATGTGTCACCATTGGTGACATCTAATCTACATATTTTAAATTATTTAAATATTTAATGTAGGGTTTCTTACTTTTACCCTTATTTTATGTGTTAGTTGTTGAAAGTTTTCTTTATCTTCTTGCATATAACATATCATAAACTAAGCTAAAAGGATATCCCTTCCTAAAAATATCCCTCAGTGGTTAACCAATGAGCACTCAAGAGAAAATCCTTGTTTATATTAGTTCAAGATGAAGCCAATAATAAGCATGAATTTAAGCTTTTTGACACTTTCTACTTCGGTTCAGGATCAAACATTCAATGGAATAAAATACATTCAATTATTTATGATTTTAGGTTTTATGAGTAATGAAGGATGATATAAGTTATTGATTTATACAAATTTAGAGTTTTATTATTTATGCTTTTAAGTTTTATGAGTAATGAAGGTAATATTATATTTATATTTTAAATTGGGGATTCTAAGATGCTATGTAATTAGAGACCTATTATTATTTTTAATTTCTCTTACAAAGTAATTGTTAAAGTTTTAAATATGAATCAAGCTTCACCTTTCAATTATTGATTAACTTGAATAAGTAATATTTATCTAAAACAAATATATTTTAGATAATGAAATTACTATTTAGGAAGGTACAACATAGATATGGAAATCAAACAACCCATGTCTCTTTATCAAAATTGACTTTGAGTAAGTGTATAGTAGAATTGGGTGACATTTCATTATGTCCATGCTTAATACTCTAGGGTTTTGTGTGAATTTCATTGAGTTTTTTCAAATACTTTTTTTTTATATACTTTTGAATGTGTCACCATTTATGACATCTAATCTATGTATTTTTGGATTATTGAAATCCTTAATATAGGGTTTCTTACTTTTACCCTTATTTTATGTGTTAGTTGTTGAGAGTTTTCTTTGTCTTCTTGTAGATAACATTTTAAAAACTAAGTTAAAGGGATATCCCTTCCTAAAAATCTCCCTCAGTGGTTAACCAATGAGCACTCATGAAAAAATCCTTCTTTATATTACTTCAAGATGAATCCAATAATAAGCATGAATTTAAGCTTTTTGACACTTTCTACTTGGGTTCAAGCTCCAACATTCAATGGAATAAAAAATAGTATTATAGAAAATCATTCTCATACCACTAAGTTTACTTAAATCACTTATCTAAAAACTCATACACTACCAATACTATTATAAATATCTCATCATTCCCTTTGTAATTAAAGCCTATCACAAAGACATTGCAGTGTGTTATTAATGTAATTCAAAAATGGCTTGCATATTATTTTCCAAATAAAATTTGTTAGCAAGTAAATTCTCAATTTCTTCGAAATTGCTTGTTTCCCTGCATGTCTATTACTCTTGTTTTGTGTCTACCATTGTGCCAATCTACAAGTTTGATAAACCTTTTTGATATTTTCTTTTTGTTCAATTCAACTCAAAATAAAGGGTTACATCATGTTGATGGGACGTCTACTATGATTATTTTTATTAGTCTTATTAATACCAACATATATAGTAATGCTTTACACATATATTAGTCTTATTTATCAAAAGCATATATAGTAATGCTTTGCACACTAAGTAGATTATACACACTTATAACAATAAAGTATGCAGATTTTTTTGTGTGAAATTTTATTACTTATAGTGTACCATTTTAGTCTTTTGTTTAGAAATGAATTTTTGTTCATTCCCTTGTATTTTTATATCCTTGTTTTATTGAAAAATGGATCCTAGTTCTATTTCTTAGATCATTAAGACCAATCCTCTTTCAAAGAAAATTATTATACAAATTGACAAGGGAATTATATTGACATCCAACCTAACAGGTGAGTCAATCAAACTCATATCTAATCCTTTTATACCTTGGAAGTTGACTAGAATTAAATTGAATTTACTAAAGTGATTTAACTACGTGACCTAATATGAAAACAATTTTTTTTTGTAATAGAAATTTGTTAAAATCAAATTTTGAGAGTAGATCTAAGGAGGACAAAAATCTATGTACCTGACATTTAAGTTTTGAGGCTTCCTTTGTTGGACTAGGGTGCATTAATGCCCTAATGTGGGTTTCTAAAATTAAAATATGATTTTATAATCCCTAGATCCCCAATCTTCAAGTATTCCTTCAATGCTCTTAAGATTTGTACCTACACATTCAAAAGGAGAGAAAGGGTTGTGTTATTTAGGGCCTTGTCTTAGTCAAACCTCGTGTTGGTGTTCCCACCTCCAGAATGGAAAAATTGGTGATAAATAGAGATTATCCTTTTGTGATATAGAGGCTAAATAATAAATGAATGATGAATCAACAACTCACTAAAACTCACCACTCAAATTTTATACCCTTGAAGGACTGAATTCATGGACATCATTTCAATTCTTGATTACAAATTGGCTTGAATACCTAGAAGTGTTACTCCTCATAAACAAAATATATGCATAAACATGAACAAAATCACATAAAACCTGATAGGATTCTTTGATAACAAAATGTTGTAATAATTCTATAAAACCCTACTATTGAAAACTCTTGAATTGAGTATTAAGGTATAACAATTTCTCATTTATTTCCTTGTTCTTTCTTGTTCCCTTATTATTCCTTAGAATTATGAAAATACTATGTATTCACATAAAATTGCTCTAATTTAGTGAAAATTAAATCTTGATGGTCAACAATCAGAATTTGAATTTGAAATATCAAATTGTTACTATGAACACTTTGAATTTTTGGGCCATATTAGGGGGACTATGACACAAGGATTCCCTAGTCCTCATCCATCAATTTTTAGGATCTAAAGTACCAAGAGAAAAATATTAAATATATACTTGGGTCTTATAGATTTGATATTTAAAAAACCCAAGTGTATATTTAATTCTAGGACATGGAATGCATAATTTAGGAAATTAGGTGTACAATTTGGTCCAATCACTTAGGGGGGAGAAAAAAAATATTGTAAAATTATAAAGGGTGACAATTTATGAAAATAAAATTAACCCCCACTTTACTGAGAGTATAAACTTACACTCAGACTCACACTAAAGTACAAATATGTCAAGAGAGGTTCAATAATTTGAATATTGAAGAGATAGGATGGGAATGAATCTAAGGGAATCCACACGCCCTTAGGATTCAATATCCTATGGAAAACCAACACGAGGACAAAGGAGCACACATTTGAAGTTAAAGATAATATGATAAATAAAAAGCCTTATAAATGAAGACACATAACACAACGTAATGCAAACATAACATGAACAACAAAAACAATGCAAACATGATGGACGCATATAAGATAAAAATAATGATAGAAAAAACCAAAAGGTTAGCACTAATAGAATTCAAGTTTGTAAGGTAAAGAGACCCCAACCTTTAATTGCTCTCAAATATAAAACATCATCAATTTAATGTGTTTTATAAATAAAATGATGTCATCATAAGGATGTTAAATCACTCATGAGCTAGATACATCCACTGGCTAACATGTTGTGTTATGCTAGTTGTCCATGTAATATGATGGGTTTTACAAGGCTAGTGAGTTTTGTTATGTTAGGTATCTCATGAAACATATGGCTCCACTAGTAAGGAAGTTGTGTTGTGCTAGGTCACCATGGTAAAAGTTCTCTAAACTCACAGACCAAAGAACTCCATTATTCTAGGACTATGCAAACCATGCTTCAATGAGTGCACAAAAATCATCTTAGGGGGTGTAAAAAGTTTAATGCTATAGGGGACAAACAAATGATTAATTTTATAAGGGATAAGTTGATAACCACACATTAGGGGGTGTTATAAACACCACCACCACCAACAAGGGGTATGTAAATAATTAAAATATCATAGGACATGTATGAAATTGATAGGAGTAATATATATGCCCCTCCATAAAATGTCAAAATGCTTTCTCTATTGTTATTTTTAAGAAAGAAAAATGGGAAGGGAGGATCCATGAAAATAATATGTACACCTTGACAACTAGTTATCCTTTCCCCCAAGTGTAGAGACAAAGAAAACAATACAAAATGATATACTATTTCTACCATGAATGAAAATAGTTACACTTAATATTGTAGCACCATGAATGGAAATGAGCAAACATGATGAAGCTAAAAGTGCCGCATAGTGAGGAGAAACACAATAAAATTAAGATAATTATTTTTCATTGTGATTAGGTGCATATACACATGAAAGATCACCACAATAAGTAAGATTCTATATTTCATTACTCAAGGCTTGACATTCATTATTAGAATGACCATTGACTCGATGATATGGAAAGAAAAAGAATTATTGTAATAAAATTTATTTTGTGTTTTCCTACGAAGAGTAATGAAACGAGATTTGAGAAGCCCTTACAAGATATACTCTTGCTTAGTAGTAGGATTGATTCCTTTCTCTTGTGATGCAAATATTTCTCACTCACCACAAGATGTCATAAATACAATATATATTAATGTGTTAGATGAAGATGAGAATGAAGGTTGGAAACTTAAACCCTATTTAGAAAAGTATATTATAGACTTCAATTGATCCCTATAATTTTATTTTGTGTTTTAATTATATATTTTTTTAGAGAGAACCTTGTATCCAAGCCTATAACATCCTTCCAACTTGGATGAAGAAATCGTATCTACATGCTCATGAAAATAAGTTATTATTTGGCGAGCACATAAATATTTTTAAATTTTTTTAAAGCTAGGCATCTTCCACACATGATGGACAAAATTTAGAGATCCCCCATCACCATCATGGGGTAATATTTTTGTATTTATTGATGTCAATTAGATAAACAAAATACTCTTTAGGTTTGGAATATGAGATTTTGTACTCTCCCATGAAGGAGGGTATAAAATAGAATGAACCACAATCATCATCTAGGAGATTTGTTACATATGAAGAAAAATCATGATTATCATCAAAATGTATAGGTTCTACCTTTGTAGTTGTAATCAGTGTATTAAGGTAGTTGGAAGTGCTATGATCATCTTCAACCTATGAATTAATGCTTTTTGAATCTACTTTAACTATATATATATCTTGTTATTATATTCATACTTCATCTCATGGTGAAGAGTAGTCATGACTCCCTTCATGGAATGAATCAATGATCTACATAAGAGAAGATTATATGAAATAGGTCCCAACATAATATGGACAAGTATTTGTAAAAAAATAGGTTCTACCTAATGGGGATTGTGACCATCCCTAATTATTTCTTACTAATAATTTCAAAAGGCACAAATAGAAAGATTGTTAGGTTCTATATGATTCTTTTCTCCCAATTCTATCTAAACATTAATACTATAAAAATTAATACCCAATCCATTATCTATGAGAGTACACCTAACTCAAAATTTATTAATGACCACCATTATCATTCAAGCTTCATGTTTGTTTTTTATCTCAAGCAAGGTTAATTCATGTTGAGATAATTTAATATACAACTTTGTAACTTGCATACAATCAAACATAGTATCTACATCAATATTATACAAAGCCTCTTGGAGCATCCTATAATATGTAGTTGATGCTTAAACCAAGTCCCAAAGAGAGATATTTTCTATATTATTGCAAAGTTGTTGAACAATATTGTATTCTTTACCACTATGATGAGGAATATTAGGTGACAGTGGAAGGTATGGTTAAGGTAATGGGATGGATATTAGTGTTTTCTTTCCTTTCTTATTATTTATAGTGTCATATGTGTGATAAACTATGTGATAACTTGGTTTCTACAATACATGATTACTAGTGAGTTGTTTTGCAAAGTTTAGGATATGGGCAAGAGGTTTAGGAGGTCCTATAATAAGAGGTTATTTAGGAGGTCCAATAATTAGAGGATTTTTAGGAAGTCCAATAATTAGACTAATTTTATGAGGTCCAATAATTAAAGGAGATCCTATTATCAATTTTTTTTTGTAACCTCAATTGTGTTAATTACTTGTTGAAAATATTCTATTGATGGGGGATCTAATGCTAATTTAGCATCTTCATCCATGCAATCCGTCTTACTACCTTTTGAAAGAAATATATGAATAATTGTATCCTATTGTGACACAATATCTTCTACAGTAGGAGAGGCCAAGGGAGAGAAACAAATATGATTCTCATGATTTTCAATGAATGAATCTTCTTGCACAAAAATTTCTTATTCACAAGTTGGTGAGATTGTTGGAGATTGAAGGTGTTGTTATTGCTGTTGTCATTAATGACAATCCCTAGTGTGGATGTCTTTTTTTTATCACATTGATGTCAACCCCTGGTGAGGAGATTGTTGGAGTTATTAGAGAATGTTGCACTATGTTGTCATATGTGTTGTTTACCTCTAGTGTGGTCACATTTAGAAGTATTTGTGGTATTGATTAGGTGTTGCAGATGTTGTAGATATGTTGAGGAGATATTTTTGGTGTTTTTGATGTAGTTGGTTCACTTGGTTTCCAAGTGCTTTTGAGAAAATTTGAATAAGATAGTGTGCAAGGTGACAAAGGTGTGTTTTGGGCTATGCTCTACATTTATTTATAGTTGAATATTTTCTTGTGTAGATTGGAAATGATGATAAGATGTGCTCAAAGGTGTTATATCTAGAGTTTTAGGGTTTATATCATGTGGCAATTGATGTTGAGTTTGACAGTGTGTTGCTTGTGAAGAAGGTTATTTGGGAGTTTTAAATGAAATTTCTCCACATTTCTCTACATTGATGTTTCTTATCTTGAAGATTTGTAAATGTCATAATACTGTTTGTATCTATCTCCCCTTTCTATACTAAATATTGAGTTTCTCTGCAAGTTTAACTCTCTTGTTAGTGCATCCAAATACATAGGATGATAGTATTCTTTGTTTCAAGTGGTTGTAGTAGTGTTTCAGGGTTGTATATTGATGTTACAATATTCTAGTGTGTTGTATGGTGTTGTCATGTGGTTTGCAGGATGCTTCTAGGCCTAATGAAGTGTGAAGTTGATTGCTTTTTGGTGTTTAATTTAGGGTTTTTTAGCCTTTTGTGTTAGTGCTATGCGTGGAAGTGCATCATGGACTATGGATTTTTGGAAAAGAATGTTGGAGTAGATTTGGGTCCTTGTTAACCCATAGTGTAGGTTGACGTCACTTTTTTCCTCTACAAAAGTGTGTGGTGTTGACCTATTTGGTGGTTACATGTTTGAGATGCATATATTTCACTGAGGCCAACATAATTAAGATTGTTTAGGTTGGGGATGGTATAAAATCAAGGTGAATTGTTGGAGACGTAGGTAATGAGTTGTGAGATATGAATGTGATCAAGTGTGGTGATTTGAGTATGATATTAAGTGCCTATGAATTCAAATGTAGTGAGTAGAAGGTGTCTACATTTTTAATGTGGTTGAAGTTGTTGGAGTTAGCGAAAATGTTGTGGATGGTGAAAAGTTGTA
Source organism: Sequoia sempervirens (assembly GCA_007258455.2). NCBI lineage: Eukaryota > Viridiplantae > Streptophyta > Pinopsida > Cupressales > Cupressaceae > Sequoia > Sequoia sempervirens. The sequence continues at coordinate 59,151 of VDFB02325045.1, read as the reverse complement.
GTGGTGGATTTTTCCTATTACTTTGAGATAGTGAATCTCTTTGTAATAGTTTATTTTATCTTCTTTCTATTTGAAATAGTGAGTCCTTTGGGAAGTGATCCCCTAGAAATGAGTCATTCTTATCTTCTGGGTGGTGATCCCTTCCAATAATGAGCCTATTTTATTTGGTGTTTCTATTCATGTATGTGTGTGTGTGTGTGTAAGAGAGAGAGAGATAATCCTCATTATTTTCCTGATTAGGGTTTTCCATGTAAATATGGTGTTCTATTGTGTATGGTGTTTAATGTGTTTATGTTTCATATGTTTACATTCTACTAATGCTTAATAATGGTTTAAAATTTGATAAGGTTTTTAAATTTAATGAGGGATTGAATGTTTTAATGTATGAATAATTCACCCCTCCCTCAGTTTTCCTGTGTGTGTAACAATTTGTATCAAAGTTGTGGTTCATTGAAAGAATTTTAACTTCTTGAGGTACATCCAGATGGTGCACAATAAGGATTTTGAAGCTCATATGTTTGATGGAATGAACTATGCTTACAAGAAATCCATGATGGAAGCATTTCTTGTCTCTGTAGGGTTCAATGTCTAGAATTAAATTAAAGCTAGATATACTATGCTTGTTGCTAGTCTAACAAATGATGATGTGGTCATATATTATGAGAATAATGGGAAAGAGAGAAATTCTATCTTGAGTGGTCTTTTTTATTTTGAACTTGGAAAGTTGATAAGCCTTAATTTTTTTAAAGAGTTTGGGTAAAGTTGCAGAGCACTTATGAAAGAGATGATAAGGTCAAGCAAGAAAAGATACAGAAATATAAAGCCAAATTTAAAACCTTGAGGATGTTTGAAGATGAAGATGTTACAACCTACATGCTCAAAGTAGATGAATTTTTCAATGCCATCAATGGTCTTGGTGGTAAGTTGGAAGAATGCGAAGTTGTGGAAAATTTATTAAGAACTCTTCCTAAGTCTTATAGTTTTAAAGTTTCTACTATTTAGGAACCTCATAATTTTGATCAATATTCTAGAAATTAAATGGTTGGTTTTTTAATTTCTTTTGAATTGAGAGATTTTGGTAAGGATGTTGTAAGTAAAGAAACTTCTTATAAAGTTAGCAAGGTAGAGAAGGATGATTTGTAATAAAATTTTGCAAGGAGATTGAAAAAGGGGACTAGAAAATATAGAGGTAAGTTACCCTTTAAGTGTTTCAATTATGGAAAGATAGGTCATTATGCTTCTAAATATACAATGAAAGTTTCAAATGAAAAACTAAAGGATCATAAAGGTAAATCTATCAAGAAGAGTTATTATGTTGAAAAAGATAATTGTGTATCTGATGATGGGGAATTAGACTATCTTGACGATCATAGTGTAAAATTTTTGTTCATGGCTCTCAATCTTGGAACTAATTCTACTAATATTGAAATACATGTGAAGGAAATTCTCTAAAAATAGGTCACAATATTAAAGGAACTATGTTGACTTATTTTCATGCAAGAGAGGAGAGAAAATGCTAGATAATTAACATCAGATGCTCAAATCATATGATAGATGATAAGAGTAAGATTGTTAAACTTCAAAATTATGATGGTGGTCTTGTTAAGTTTGGTGATGATACATCTGCTAAGATATGTAAAAATGTTCAATTAGTTTTTATGGCAAGGATAAAATAGATGATGTTCCCTATGTCAAGGATCTCCAGCATAATATTCTCAATGTAGTGTTAATGTATACTAGAGGATACAATTTGATTTTTTAGGATGATGGTTGTAAGATCCAAAAGGGAAGCTCTAAAATTTTGGTTGTTGTAGGAACAACTGTAGAAGATAGTTCTTATCAACTCAAAGGTGGTGGTGCTAAGTTCTTTATGTCATAAATTAATGAAAATTGAATATGGCATAGAAGAATGTGTCATATCAATTTTGATAACCTAGTGAAGAGTGGCTCTACTAATGTTGTCAGAGATTTGTAAAGGATTACAAAGCCGATGAATACAATCTGCAAGGAGTGTCAATTTGGAAAGAATACAAAGAAGAGGTTTAGAACCAAGAATACCCTATTACCAGACCTTTGGAGTTGGTGCATACATGCATTTTATTTTATTGATAGATTTTTTTTCCAAAAGGACTTGGGTGACATTTCTCAAAGAAAAATCAGAAGCTCTAGACATGTTTAAACCATTTAAATCTATGGTTGATGATGAAATAGATTTCAAAATAAAATGCTTCAGGTCTAACAAAGGTGGCGAGTTTACTTCAAAAGAGTTTAATATTTTGTTTGAAGAGCATGTGATGAAAAAGACATTTGTTAACTCATAGGAATCCTCAACAAAATAGTGTTGTGAACAAAAAGAATAGGATACTTCAAGAAGTAGCAAGAACCATGATGAAGGAATAAAAATGATCAAGTGTATATTGGAGAGAATCTATTCATATTGTAGTATACATACTTAATAGAGGACAAGAAAGAGTGAATAGTTCAAAGACTCCTTATGAGCTATTGTATGAAAAACCTCCTAGTGTGAAATATTTTAGTGTTTGGAAGAAAATTCTATATCAAAAGAGATGAAGAAAAGTTACGAAAGTTTGATTCAAGATACGATGAAGGAATATCCCTTGTATATTCTACAAAAATTAAGCCATACAAATGCTATAATTGTAAAATTACAAAGTTGTGTCATAATTTTGACCAAATTATCAAAACATATAAATTTAAGTATTTCTAACTAAAAACTAATTTTGGTCAAACATATGATCTAGTATAGTTGACCCCACTTTCATATATGTGATGTGTTATGCATTTATTTTTAAAAGGTAGTGGTGATATAGTTTCCATATTAGCAATATTTTATGTGGTGATGGAAAAGATGAAAATTATTAAATTACATTATGTAGCTCCTTCATACTATGGAATTTAGTCAATTTTTATGGCTATAACTACATGAGATAGGATTATCACACCATTTATTACTCAATTATGTGTTCTACTTGTAGAGTGGGTGGGGGGTTCATCACCCCCAAGGCTCCAAGTCATGGGAGATCCCTAAGGAATGAAATACTCTAAACTAAATCAAATTTTTTGATAGCTTAAGAGGGGTGAGACAAACTAAAAATAAAGGGCAAATAGAACTTTGTTTTATTTCTTCTAGTGACAGATGATTTCAAAAAATAGGTGACAAGACTACAAGGGTCTCAAACTATAAACAAGATAGCTATTTTTTTGTTGATGATAGTGTGGGATCTAGGCTTTAGCATGGTGCTCTAGAGTCTCAAGGACACATCGGAATCCTATACAAACAAAGAATCAAACAATAGTAAAAAACTCACTAAATCTTCTAATGACTCAAGTTTGCTAGTTTTATATTTTTAAAGGAAACTATCGAGATGTGAAGTACAATAAAAAGAATACTATAAAGGATATTCTGATGATGTAATGATGAATAAGTGAAGAGAATTCCAACTTACATACATTCTAGTTCTCAAACTAGGCCCAAGCTGATGAACCTACACCTACACACATAGAAATAGAAAAAGTGCTTTCTTATGTTTTGAGGTATGCTTCAATCAGACCCCTATTTTAGTGTAACACCTCCATGGACAACCAGTATGCAATGATATGGGGAAAAATGATAAAGGAGGGAATATAAATTATACAAGTAGAGATAAATGACAACCTGAATGCTACCCTATGAGTATAAGGATGCAAATAAATGATAAGACATAATATTACCTTCCCTATTATAAGAATTCAAGGCCAATAAAGGAAAGAAGATAATGACACCACCATGCCAAGGTGGTAAAGCTTCATAAACCTATAGTGATAGTGGTTTTGAACCAAAGAGAAGCTATAGATACCAAGTATAAATTTGGTATCTACAAGAAAGAGTTGTATAGAAGCAAGAATATTGTGAGAATTATCAAGAAGTGTTAGAATGAGAGAGATTGATCTTGAGAGTGAAAGAATCATCATGAGAGAGTGATATAATGAAGTTTGAATGTATAAATGGAGGAAAAGAGTTGGTTTCCATTGGTTAAGAGTTGGTAGGAGATGTTACATTTACAAGCACTCAAGAACCATAATGTTTTTATAGATTCCCAATGCATGAATCATATTAGGATGTGCTACGCATGTGTCCCTGAAAGAAATTCTTCCACTGATATAAAAATGTAGGAACAAGTGCAAAGTGGTGGCACTATTTTTTAGCTTGTGTCACTTCCCCTATGATGCACATTAGTTATAACTAATGTGAGAGGTACTAATGGTGCATCATGCTCAAGAGCATCTATAAGTTACAAAATTCCCTTGTTTGAAAATCCATTTTCAAACCCCAAAAGTGGTTAAGTGCTATGGTTTTGGCCCTTCAAGTTCTTGCTTCCCTACTTCCTTGTATCCCTATTCTATAACCCTAATATCCTTCTCCCATTCTTTACATTTATCTCCTTAGCTTTTCTAGTTTCACTGATCAGGCTTAATCCTTTCCCTCTACAACTTTCTTTTCATTCTCTCTTCGTTACCCTAATCGTCTCCTTCAAAAAAATGAATAAGTGTTGATTTTTTGAGGATCAGGCTTCAACCTTTGATCTTACCTCTTACCTTTGTTAAGGTAAGAGATAGTCATTCTCCTCAACCCCCAATGTGCTTTTGGAAAATTAACTAAGTGTTTATTTTTTGGACATCGAGGCCCTTAGTCTCCCCCATTACCTCTTACCATTTGTTATGGTAAGAGGTAAGTATCAACATTTTGAGAATCAAGGATCAAACATCCCCTTTACACTCTTCCTCCTATTTCTTAGGAATCAATAAAGCATCCTTCGGGTTCTCGACTCTCAAAACTCTCTCTCCCCTTTGAAAGGGAGGAAGGTACTTGAAAATGCTTCCTAATGCTAATCTAAGATAAGATATGTATATTTTTTAATTCTTTTTCATTTACAATATGAGATTTACAATAAGGATATCACCAAAACAACACATGAAAGCATAATAAGCTCACAACACAACATACACATGGGTGTTCCATAGAATAATGGCCCCTTTTCATTTTCATGGCCTTTTAGGTCTTGTTTCATGGTGTTGGAACTATGTTGCTTTGATTTTATGTTGTAACATGGATTGAAAATTCTTATTTAGGTACTAAAACTCAAAGAATGACATCTTATGAAGGTGTTGTGGAGTTTTGTAAGGAATTTCTACTTTCTTCTAGACTCCATTTAATGAAATTTACCTAAAAACCACCTTTTCACTCATCAACAAGCCCTATTTTGAAGTGTTGTAAAGTCTTACATAACAAGCTTTCATGCTCTTCTAGGAATATTTTGACTATTTACACCCTTCTCATGTTTTCTTTGATCTCTTTATGCCCACATAAGTTGTAATTAAGTGTATTTTTTAATGTTATCTTGAAAAATAACATTAAATACAACATTTTTCCTAACACATGTTTTTAGGTCCGAGGTGGGACCCATTCACCATGGGTGGCGAATGAGTCCCCCTTGGCCCCAAATTCAAAATATTTCAAATTTCCTTTTAGGATTTTATTCAAAATCACTTGATGTTAGCCTATGATGAGGTATGAATGGATACAAAGGCACAAGAATTGCATAAATAAGTGATTTTCACCTCATTTTACATCTCCTCACTCATTTAAGCATTCAATCTTACATTTCAAGCATTAAATAATTTTGCATCATCTTTTCAAGCACTATTGAAGCACTTTGAAGCAACCATTGACATTACTTCAGGCTTGCATTATCAAGGGTTAGGTAAGTTGATAGAATTTTCATGTTATTAGTTTATCTTTCTCTTTCATTTAATTATCTTTTCAAGGGTTTAATTAGCAAAAGTCCGGTTTGACCAAGGCAAACCCCTATTCACTAACCCTCAATCATTTTCCCCCTATTGCATGTTTCTTTGCAGCTCTTTGTATGCAGATTTGATAGGTTATTAGGTGTTGAAGATTGATTTCCAAGTCAATTAGGTGCTTCAAGTCAACTTGAGTCAAATTCAAGCTTGGAGATCAGAGTTATTTATCCATTTTCTGCAGAACTGACTTTGACAACATGACATTCAAAATTTTCTAGATTTGGTGTTGCAGAGTTGTCTCATGATTTTTTAGAAATTTGGGAGAGGACTAACTTGCCACCTATGGAAAATGAGTCCCACCTTAGGACTAACAATTTGATTTTTTTAGATTTTGGATCCCAATAGATAGAAACCAACTCTCGACACTTTTTCAGTAGGTGGAGGACTAATTTTCCACCTTGGGCGAATGAGTCCCATTGTGAAAATTTAGTAATTTCCATCAACATCCAAAACACTCTAGAATTATCACAATTCATCCCTATACATTTTTTTTTACATTATTTCTTCATTTACATAGTTGTTTGCACATCACAATGTTTTTTCAAACATAGGTGTATTACACTTTTGCATTCATTTTCAGTCATTTAGATTAGTCAACTGTATTTATTTAAGTTCATTTACATTAAAAAACATTGCATACATCCTAATTTGAGTGATACATTAGAATTTTTGGCCCTATCTCTCTCCTTTTATGAAGAGGGAGCAAACCGGAGACACAAAAATAATGCACACAACTAGGAAACTTTATTGTGATTCAATAATGGAAATCTTAAATGTAGAGGATCCCAAATCCTTGAGCTCTATTATACTTGTAAGCTATAGAAGTTTTAGAAATTATAGAAAGTTACAAAAGTTCCCCTTTTGTAACATGCAAACTCTCTTTTCCCAAAAAGCTACCACAAAAATTAGAAACTAGCCCATAAATAGCCCCCTTTCAGTTTGGAGCCAAAAAAAAACATTTGATATATGAGTTTTGGAAGTTTGGCACCAAAAATTACAATTTGAAATTCAAAAATTGAGTCCTAATTCAAAAATTGGCAATTTTCCAAAAATTGGCCAACTTCTAGAAGCCATAACTTTTGATCTATGACTCTGTTTTTCAAACCATTTGCACCATCGGAAATTTATTTAAGTGAATAATGTGCTAGTAACTTGATCCATTGGTTTCAACAAATTCTAGGCCTATACAGGACCATTTAGTGCCTCAATCTAGAGTCGAAAGGTTTTTCAGGGAAAAAAGTAGAAACTGAAACTTGAATAACTTTCAAACCATGAATGATCTTGACTTTATTTTTTGCCAAAGTGCTTATTTTTCCATCCTAAACCTTCTCGTAAATTTCTATCTTCCCACTCCTTCAAATTCACACCCACTAAAAATAGCAGTTGAGCAAAAAGAGTAGAAAAGCAGTTTTGAAAGTTGGGAACTCTTATTCGATGAAAAGGGTATCCAGAAATGCAAAAAAATCTACAAAAAGTAAAAAAAAAGGAACATAAATGGAAAAAATATTTTTGAGTGATGCAATATTTCCCTCACACCACTGGATGCTCTTGTATCATTTTAGGTGAAAACCCCTAGAAGTGCAAGAGTAGTCCATAGGGTCCCAAAAATCTATGTTTCAATAGGGAATAAAATTTCAAGTGAAAATCCCACACTCCAAAATGTGCATAATGTATTATCAAATCAATAGTTATTACAACACACTTACAATGAAGTTCATCAAGATTAACATGCACATTGAATTATGGAGTTATTCTCATAACATAATGATATGTAGAAAATACATTATTATAAATCCACTCCAAGAAATCCAATATATAGAGAATACAAGTATGGAGGTAGCTTCTAGAGAAATCTACAAGAGATGGGCATCCAAATCCATGTGGCACAATTTTCCACCACCTCCAAGCATGCAAATGAAACTTGTACAATATTCTTTGACTTCCCATTCATACCTCAAAATTTTGGTGCCCCATTTTCACCCAAAATAGAAATGAAAAATGCTCTTACAAAACTTATGGCCATCATAGAATCTATCATATATGACAACAAAAATAGTTATAAGAGAATCCATCATAACTAACTAATAATAAATGATTCTCTTACAAATTTTCATAGTTAAACTCGGATTCCTAGATTCCCCAAGCAAAGATTCCTTACAACACTTGTCCAACTTGTCATAAAATATGGCTCTTATGCATCATAAGGTCATCATAGGAATCCGTCATGAGACCTTGATGAGAATCTATCATAAAATCATCATAGAATCCATCAAAGATGTCAACACTTGTAAAAGAATATCTTCCTAAAGTGGGATGCCTATATTTCCTTGTGCGGACCACAACATCCATGTCAAATCCCATATCACCTCCCAACATGTTGACAAATCTTCATTCCAAGTCATATTAGATGAAAAATTAATATGAGCAAGAAATTACAACATAGGAAATAATATTTTAATATTTTAATGCTAGGAATTTCCAAAGGTTGAGAAACCCTAATTCCAAAAATTCTCCCACTTGTCGAAGACCTTTTCAAGAGCCAATCTAATTAGGTAATCAACTACTAGGGGTCGAAAGGCCCATAAAAGATTAACACCATTTGAGCTTCTTTGTGCTCACTGGCTTTGTAAAGGAATTTGCAACATTGATCAAATTATCAACTTTTTCAATCTGCACCTTAGAATTTTCTACCATGTTACAAATACAATGGAATTAAATATCAATATGTTTCATTCTAGCATGGAAGGTAGGATTCTTTGATAGAAACATAGCACTCCAACCATCACTACAAATAGTAATCATCACTAGATCAGTCCCAACATCTAAACACAATATTCAAAGGAAAATGGCTTCCTTAAATGCATAATTAGCTTCCATATACTCTCATTCTGTAGTGGACAAAGCAGCTATAGCTTGTCTCTTACTCATCCAACATAGTAAGCACATAGGTATTGGTGATCTTCTACTATCAATTTCACCTTCCCAATCTGAATCCATGAATCCACGAATATAAAATAAATGAAAATATCTTGTAGCATGTCCATGATAACATAAGGAATACTTAAAATTACCCTGTAAATACTTGAATGATCTCTTTACCGCATCCCAGTGTACTCGTCTAGAATTAGCAATGAATCAGTTAAGGGCTCCCACTACTTGGGAAATGTCTTATCTTGTAGAGACCATGGCATACATTTAACTACCAAGAACACAAGCATAAGGTACTCTCAACATATCCTCCACCTCACTAGGAGATTTTGGAAAATCTAAAACTGATAACTTTTCCCCATCACAAAGGAACACATAATGGTCTACAATATGCAATGTTATATCTTTCCATCATAGAATTCACATACTTACTTTTTCCTAACCCATTTTTTCTATTTTCCCTATCTCTATTGATTTTCATACCCTAAATGTACTTAGCTGCACCTAAATCCTTCATTTCAAATTGTGCTAAAAGTTGGGAATTTAAATTAGAAATCAGATATTTACCATTCCCAGTGAACAACATAATCAATTTCCTCAACTCGAGAATAACCCTTTGCTACCAACCTTGCCTTATATCTCTCAATACTTCCATCTAAACCAAAATATTAAACACCCATTTTCAACCTATAGGTTTACATCGATCAAGAAAGGGAACTAGATCCCAAGAGTTATTTCTTTTAATGCAACTCTCTCTTCATGCATGACATTTTTCTAGGAATTTCCATCATGCATACCCATAGCCTCCCTTACGGTCTTAGGCTCGTTAGTGTTAGAAATCAAAGATAAAATATAACTTGAATCAAGCAATGAATATCCAAACATATCAGGTTTCCTCCTTAATAATGGGGACCTTATCAAAGGTCGAGGTTGATTTTCTTCATCATCATTTGAACTTTCAGAGCTACTTGAACTCTCCTCATCATTAGGTCTATCAATTTCTTCTTTCTTAGTGGTAGTAATAATATGAACCATGTCCTCCTTTTCTTCATTCTCTTGTTGTGACACAACTATAAGAGTGACAATTTCCCTCAAACTCATATTTCATCTATACAAAAATTTTGTGGCCACAGGATGCCAAAGGGTGATCCCACAAAGCTGGTTTACAATTTTTGGGAGATTTTGATTTTTGCTAAAATCACATATTTTTAGAAAATATAATGATTTAAGCCTTAAAAAGTTTCATTTAAAGCATTCCAATTGAAGAGTGTTTGATCAAACTACCTTAAATCAAACCCCCTTGGATAGAACACCACTATATTTAAACCATACCTATAATGGAGTCTCCTTTACACCTATCAAAATGCTAATAAAAAACCACTTTTGATTTACCTTTTGGGAGATCAAATGAATTAATTTAAAGTTATTTTTTTGTAAGTATGTATTCCTTAAATTATAAGCTTCCCAAAAAGTATAATTTTAAATAAATTTAATATTATTAGTATATTTATTTTTTATTTCTTGTGAATGTAAGTTTTTCATTGAAAATGAAGCTCTTTTTTCTGCACATGTGGAAAAATAGAAGATTATCAAAAAGAAAAAGAAAAAATATGACTGCACCAGATATTGAAGTCCTTGATCCAAAAAAAAATAAAAAAAATTCAATACATACAAAAAATGTTACACGTTATACAGTTTGCCTATGTCTGAATTGTAATTGGTTTGACTTTGAAACTTGATTAAGGAAAAAATATTCAATAAAATACTATCTAACCAAGTGGAAGCACTAGATATCAGAGTTACAAATATAAATTTGAAAGAATTATAATTTTAACCTTCATGGAAAAAAAATTATGCATTATACGGTAAGCGTCACTCCTCATAAATGTTGTTTTCTTAAAAAAAACTAGTTTTTGAGGGAGATGAAAAAAGAGGTGCCATCGGATTCCAAACTTTTTGAAAAAAATATATTTAGAATCTATAGAAAAAATGTCATGAAACTCTAGTTTGTATCATCTTCAAATTCCTCACGGTTTAGTCGCTATAAGTGCTTGAAAGTGAAGATTTAGTTCAAAAAAATTATTTCAGTGTCTAGTTTGGCCAAAAATTGTAAACCACTACTGTGGGATCACCCCAAAGCTTTCATCCTTTCACACCAATCCCATAATTAATGAAGATACATTGTACAACCTTTTTCCCCAACTTATACCTCTTCTCCTTAGGCACATGATCATATGCCTCACAACTAAGTACTCAAATGTATATCAATGAGCACTTTTTACTAGACCATATCTCCATGGGTGTCTTATCCACAAGAACCAAAGTAGGAGACCTATTAATCAAGTAGCAGGTAGTGGAAACAACTTTAGTCCAAAAATTTTGTTCAAGGCTAGCTCCACTAAGCATACTCCTATCCCTCGTTTTCGATTTCTTGTTAATTCTTTTCACAATTCCATTTTGTTGAGGGCTATAGGGAGTTGTATTATGCCTTTTAATCCCATGTTCTTTATAGAACCCATCGAAATATTCCAAAAAAATCTCACTGCCATTGTTAGTCTTCAAACATTTAATCTTTCCATCCTTTTGATTCCCTACAAGAACTTTAAACTCTTTGAATCTATTAAAGACTTTAGAATTTCTTCTAAGGAAATAAACCCATGTTGTTCTATTGTAATAATCAATGAAGGAAAGAAAATAAAAATTTTGATATCAAAGGAGCATTTACAAGATGAAATACATCAAAATGAATCAAATCCAACACCTTCGAAGATTTGTGAGAACCAGAGTAAAAATGACATAGTTTTTCTTTGGAATGTTTGCAAAAAATGAGCTCAATATTATAATCATTCCTTTCCTCAACATGATTATTATTTTTTAGGGTTCTAAGAACCTTCTCACCACTATGGCCAAGCCTTTGGTTCCATAACATAGTTTTCTCCACTTGAAATTTCATCTCCATAGAATGAGAACCCTTGGGTACCTAGAAATCACATCCACTAGAAGTAAATACAAGATTTCTCTTCACTTATAGTTCTAATGGTAAGGATAAAGACTCTTAAATATCTCTTCTTCATAGCAAAATAACTATTACACTACATAGTGCAGGCATCAAGCTGAAATGAACTGTCAATCTAAATACTCTTAGCAAGCACCATAACTCCTCTCACCATCTTGCATCCTCCATTCAAGAAAAATACATGCACAACCACATCATTCAATTTACTTATAGATAAAAGGCTCCATGTCCAACTAGGGATATGTAGTACACCATTGATCCCAAGAACTCTATCATCATTGAATCAAATCAAATTTTCTTCTTAGGAAATAAACCCATGTCCTCTAATCATCAATAAGTGAAAAATAAAAAATAAATTTTGCAATAGAAGGAACATTAACAAGAAAAAATAGATCAAAATGAATCAAATCCAAAACCAAATAATATTTATGAGAACCAAAGTAAAACTGAACACAATTTTACTTTCCTTAAATGCAATGTTTGGAAAAATTGAACTCAAGATTACAATCATTCCTTCCCTCAACAAGACTTTTATTTTTCAAGGTTATAAGATTCTTCTCACCAATGTGTCCAAGCCTTTGGTTCCATAACATATTTTTCTCCACTTGAAGTTTCATCTCTATAGATTGAGCATCCTTGGGTACCTAGAAAGCATGTCCACCTGAAATAGATGCAAGAGCTCTCTTATTTGCTAGTTCTAATGATCGGGATAAAGACTATAGATTTGTTCTTCATAATAGAAGAACTATTGCACTACATAATACATGCATCAAGCTAAAAAAGAGTTCCAATCTAAACACCCTTATCAATCACCATAGATCCTCTCATAATCTGCTATCCTCCCTTTGAGAAAACTACCTAGATACCCACATCATTCAATTTACCTATAGATAATAGGTTTCATGCCAAACCAGGGATATGTAGAACAACTTTGATCCCCATCACTCTACCATCAAGGAATCAAATTATAAATATTCCATGACAAACAATATTCATTTGGGAGTCATCGCCCAAGTATACCTTCCCATTTTCAAACTCTTCATACTTCTTAAACCAACCCCTATGTGAGGTCATGTGAAATGATGGACCAGATTCAATCAGCCAAACATATTTCAATGTGTGTGTTTGCAAGGAAGTGACAAAATTTTCACCATCATGTTGAGAATAATTGTAAAAATTTAGAATCATTATTTCTTTTCTTATTCCTTTTCTCCTATTTTCACTCCTTGTGGAAGTGACCAAGTTTTCCACAATTAGAACATAGAGAGATCTCCTCTACCATTGATCTCCATTGATCTCCAAAAAATTGTGGAAGTGACCAAGTTTTCTATAAAGGTCTAGTTGTACATTAAGATAAAAATGCAAAGATAAATGTTGGTACAACTGATAAAATTTTTTATAATGAGTTTACAATTGAGGAGTGTGATTGTTTCAATCACATGGATGCCTATGAAAACTTGTTTTCATGGGATGCAAGTCATAGTCTTCCTCATGAGTACTATACTTCAAGTCAATCATTGTAGTGAATTTTTATTGAGATGAGATACAAAAATGTGTGTTGTAGGTCTGAATATTGTGACACATATGTCTCATCAAGTTTCCAAGAGGTTGTAGCAAAAAGACAATCTAAGGAGTGCAACACTTTGTTCAAAATGTCTCATGGTTTGAATGAATGTGTTAATGAGGTTTTCATTAGCATAGGTTATCCCAAGGTATGTTGGTTATTCATGGTACCTATTTGGAGTGAAGTCATATATGACACATCCCTTTGTGGTGAAGAAGATATTTCTCAAAATGTGGATGACAATGTTCCTAATGATAAACTTGACTCTGGGATAGCATGTATCTTGTGATAGTGTTGACTAGCAACAAGTTATCTAGGTTGGTGACTTTTTGGTTGCTCAACTTTCTTGTATGCCCGAGATTCAAGGCTTTTAGTTTGACTTGTTAGTGGATGAGTTTCCCTCTACAAGCCGACATTGTTAAGAGGCATATTTTCCTTTTCCATGTGAATTGGAGTCATCTTCTCTTTTCCTTGATTCATGTGAGGCGGTCAGTAGGTATGAAGCTACCATGGTTTGAGATGGTTCTGATTAAAGTTCTCAGTTTCTATCACCTATTACAAATTAGAAAATGTAGTGTGTGGCAATGACTTGGCTTATGTGGTGCACGGTTACCATGATGCAATAACAAGTTCAAATATGGAGCAAGTTTTCACATGTTTAGGGGTAACCATGTGTTTCATCTTGTAGGAAAGAGCCTACCTCTTCTACTATGGTGTGTGTAGACACATAAATTATCCTAAGTAATAATGCATGCTTGATTTGGACATACTAACACCAGTTCTTCTTTAATCATTCTCTTTGCTAAGTATTTAATTAAATAATCCTTATTTGATTAAATTCATCAAATTCCTCTTTTAATTGAATAAACTAATCTTTATCATCATATTTATCTCTTTAATTAAATAAATGGATTTTATTTAATTAAATCTCTAATGTTCCTCATTTAATTAAATAAATCAATTTTATTTAATTAAATCTTCTAAAGTTCTATATTTAATTAAGTAGATCAAATTTGTTTAATTAAATTTCTAATGTTCTTTATCTTCTCATTTAATTTAAATAAATCCAAATATTTAAGTTAGATGTCACGATCAACTAACCTCCATTAAAATTAATCAAATCATGATTAATGCTAATCTAATCCCCTAATTCTCTAGATTTTACAACTTGCACAATAAATCATTTATTTTGATTTATTAATTCTTCCAATTTCCCTCAACATGGCATAAAAAGAGAATATTCTTCCAAATTTGAAAATCCCTCCAAAAGAGATGTGTCCTTGCAACAAGGCATTTATGCCTCTTACATGTCCTTGTGCATTGAGCCAAGTGGCATTTAAGGAATTTTCTATCCCCCTCAAACTTGTCATTTCACAAATTTGAAAACCCACCTAATAGCATTTATTGGCACATTCATCAAAATGTGCTCAACCTTCATCCTCTCACATCTTGACAAGTGGCATTTGGCCATTGGTTGAAGATTAGTCCCACATTCCTCCATTTTTCCTCTTCTTCTCTCAATCTCATCTATAAATAAGAGGCTTTTCTTCTCATTTTGGATCCACAATCTTATGCAAAACTCCATTATTGTCATTTGAATTCATAGTATTTTCATAACATCTTCATCATTTAGCTTGTCAAAGGGTTGGGAAAGGGATAATTTTCAGATAAAAGTGGCACCAATCCACTATGGAATAGGTATGTACATGCTTTGGTTAACATGCTTTCAATCAATCTTGATATTTTATTACTTTGTTTTCATTTGTTTAGCATGATTTAATATTTAATAGGAGTATTTAATTTTCTTATTTAAACTAACCCATGTGATAATGGTTTTCAAGGTTTAGTATTTTGCAGATTAGATGCTTACATCTAGTGCTAGAAGGAGGGTTGTTGTAGATAGAATCCATGCATTTGAATTTCCAATATTACTTTTAGTTGTGGGTGTCTATGATCTAGACTCTCTCTATTATTGGTGATTGCCTTGTGCTTTTTTGTTGATCATTGTTGTTTTCTTGTCTTTTTAGCAATTTTCATGATTGATCTCTTCAAAATTAAAAGTAGAAGCAATTTTTTTATACATTTTAATGCTTGTGGAATTTTAGCCTAACATATGTGCCTTCAATGATATATGCTTTGTTTTAGTTCTTGGTTTACTCTATGTAAATATTGTTGTCTATGCAATGAATACAATTGTTTTAGTTTTATTTATTTATTTTTTTGTTTTCATTTTGGCTTTTTTTTTCACTTTCCTTATCTCATGAAGTAACATGCTCAGAAATTTGTATAACATCCAAATGAATTTTAGGTTTGTAGTTTTCTTTCTTTCCATCAAGGATTTTGTTATTACATAATAAAGTTTAGAGGTAAGGAATTGTAATGCTTATGCACATGGTTTGCAAAATTTTCTTATATTTGTGATTCTCATTTTCTCATGGTAAAGGCATTTAGAGATGTAGATGTTCCAATCCCACTTCTTTCTCTACCTATGGAACTTGAGCTCTCCTATACAAGTAATGCATGTGTAGCTCAGAATCTTGAAAGACATAACAAAGGCTCAAAAAATTAAAAAACATTGAATGTAAGTATGTGTGAATAGGGGTTTAATAAATACCTCATTTTTATTCCATTTCCATAGTTTATCATGCTTTCTAAACACTCTTCTACTCCCAACAAAGCCAATTTGTACCACAAATTTGTTGCAGTCCCATGTGTGAGATCTTAGAGGAGGAAAGCCACCAAAATTATGGTGCATTTAAATTATGGTTTGGATCTTTGTTAGCATTACTAGTCTTTTAATTTATTGTTCTCTTAATCTTTTGAAACCATGTTTCCTATTGACACAAGAAAGTTCAATGCCATGGGATGGCCCATCGAACTACCCTTCCTCCTATCTACTTGTTCTTGGAAGGGGGATAAGGATTACATGTTTTTGTTTTATGCATTGACCAACTAAAATACCTGAATTGGCCATCCATATCACCACCCCAAAAGAATATTGTCCTGCTTGGTTTCCAAGCAACAAGAATTTTTTTTTATCCATATTCAGTAACTCGAGAGGAAAAGAGGCAGATTGAGGCTCATTGTGAGGAGCTTTAAAATAAAAATGTGAAGCTACATTAGTAGGTGAAAAATAATATTGGAAGATTATTTTAGCTGGAAATACAAATAAGGTTGTTTTAGATTGTATCAAGAAGTTTAACTTAGTAATTTAAATCTTTTGATATAGGTCGCACTCCATAATAATTGCATGTAATCTCACTTATATCTGCATGTGACAAAACTCTAATAGGATCTTTGCAAATTTTAATTTGTGATTACTACTAATTGAGCTTTTGCAGATTACTAACATATCTTGTGCTTGATATTTAGGATTTGAGACTGTCATTTATTTGTGCTTTTGTTAAAGAAAATATAACTTTTGGTGTTGATTACTTATAGCATTCGCGTTGGGTTTCATTAAATAAGATTTTTTTTGCAGATTTCAATTTGGAATTTATAGAAGAGTAAAAAGATTAGGAATCAAAATTCATTTTTTCTATAATTATCAAAGTTCTATCATGCTTTTAAAAAAGATGGTCTTTTAATGCTTTAAACATTGTTTATTTTTTACAAACATTTCTTCACAGGAGTAATTTTTTTTGTGATAATGCATTTATTTCATTGATTCCTTATTTCTGATAACTTTGTACTATTAATAGAGGGATTTTGTTTGCACAAGGAACACAAAACATTGAAGCATTGAAAGCAAGCTTTGAAGAATTTTAGAGTTGGAGAGAATTAAACATTAAATTAATTTTTTTTGTTTTATACCAACTCACTTATTTTGGGGCTCTAGAAAGAACAATACAAAATGTTTCATTTTTGCTACAAAGGGTTAA
Organism: Sequoia sempervirens; assembly: GCA_007258455.2. Taxonomy (NCBI): domain Eukaryota; kingdom Viridiplantae; phylum Streptophyta; class Pinopsida; order Cupressales; family Cupressaceae; genus Sequoia; species Sequoia sempervirens. The sequence continues at coordinate 41,900 of VDFB02325045.1, read as the reverse complement.
AAAGAACATTAGACTTTTACTAAATTCAATTTTGGTTCTAAAAATTTTAACAAACAAACTTCACATTTCATCTTGGTGCTCTAAAAAGAACTCAATTTTGTCTTTGGAAATTAAAGTGAACATGTGCATTTGGTTTTTTGTAATCTTTTTCACAAAGTAATATCATCTAAAAGATGTATGCACTTCCCTTGCACCTCACAGTGATCTTGAGATTCAAAAGTATTTTTGTGATATTAAGTTGTCAAAAAGATTGCCTCCACATTTTGATTTGGGTTTAAAATTGACAAATCTTGTGAGTGTGAGTGAAACATATCACATGTGTTCTCTCTTTGTTTCTCAACAAAGATCGATCGAACTATGGATGTTTTTGCTTTATTTTGTGTTATCTTAGAGGGAATTCCTTGTGGGAAAAAGTAATCACCCAAGTGAACGAACCAACTGAGAACATGTTAAAGCCAAGCGACTTCCAACCAATATATAAGTGTGGGTACTTGAATGGAAAGTATTATGAGGATTTTTGTAATGAGAAGGGCAGCAATGGTCTCTTGTTGTATGGATGATCCCCTATAAATAAAATGCCCCTATTAGAACCTTTATTTAGAAAGGCCAAAATCCTTAATCTATTTGTTGGTGTAAGAACAATCATTCTGAAGTCATCCCATGTTTTTATGGCTCTTAGTAGAGATGAGAAGTATGCCATGGGAGTTTCATGGGTACTAATGCTCGGCTGACCTGAGAAGTGAGTGCACTATAAGGGGGAGCCTATGTGGTCAAGCATATCATCATCCACTAAGAGTAGGAATAGCTGGATTTATCCAAGTAGGTACTCAACAAATACTGTCTTTCATATCCATAGGGTTGTGCATGTTCTTGGAATCAAAACACTTTTTTTGATATTAAACATTGGAAAACAAACATTCAACATGGTCATCAAAATTTCAAATGCTTTAGGAAGAAAATATATTTGACAAAATTCAAGTGTTATTGCTTTCCCTAGGGATTCTATCCGTAGAGGTTTCTAATCATTTGAATTTACATCTCGATTTTCTCACTAAAGTAAAAAATATGTGACCTTTGCCTTAATCTCCTTGATTTGCACATAAGGGACTTTGTGGGATGAGAAGAAATTGGGGCATTGGACAATCAATTTGAAAACCTAATAAAAAATTGTTTGTGGTAAAAGGAAGTCACTAAATAAAGATAAAGAAAAATTGAACCCCACCCATGTGTTCTTTCAAATGATTTCCCACAAGATCAAGATCTAGAAACCAAATACCAAGGGTCTTAGTTACAAATCTCACAAGAATAATTTTTCTATGCTTTATGATTTTAGGGAGATATTGACCTTTAACTTCATAAGCTCAACAAACACAAAAAGTTTCCTAGGCACAAGCCCAAGCATTGTTGCAACAACAACAAGCCCAACAAGCCACTCAAGCTACTCAAGCTACTCAATCCACTCAAGCCACTCAAGCCACTTAGGCCACACAAGCTACCCAACAAGCACAAGCATAAGCATATGTGCAAGCACAGGCATAGGTGCAAGCATAGTGCCTCACACAACAACAAGCTACCCAAAAACAAGAGTACCAGAAAGCACTAAAGCAATACCAAGTGCACCAAGAAGCAGCCCAACTAGGAGCCCAACAACAAGTGTTGTTGGAAAAACAAAAACAAGAAGCTAAAAAATAGGCATTATTAGCACAAAAACAATAGGAAGCTCAACAACAGGCATTATTAGCGCAATAACAAGACCAAAAACAAGCATTATTAGTACAACACCAATTACAGGCATACTTGGCACAACAAAACATGAAAACACTATCCACCAACACACCAACTAATCCACCCATTCCTCCAACAATTGAACCACCACATAACACCTTCATCTCACCCCCTGATTTGTAAGATGGTGTATCAGCACAAATCAAATTCCTTTCACAACAATTTCTTGATCTTCAATTAGGAAAAACCATAAAGCCACCAAAGAACTTGTGCCCCTATCCATTGAAGAGGAGCATTGTCATGAAACCCTTCACAAAAGGATTTGAGATCCCAAAGTTTGATAAATATCATGGAAGAGGAAACCCTGAAGATCACATTAGCGAGTTCCAAGTACATTACATGGAGGTCGCATACAACAAAACTTATTTGATGTAACAATTCCCTTGGATCTTGGTAGGTACCACCATTGACTGGTTCTATCCTCTCTTTGGAATCAAAACATTCCAGGAAATCATGGGCATATTTGTGCAAAACTATACCTTCAACATAGCTATGGATGTGACCCTAGAAGAACTTTCAGCTATGAAACAATCCAAGGGAGGGGAACTTGCTTCATTATTACAAAAATAGTAATCAAAATCCAATAGAAGTAAATGGCCTATGTCCAAGGAACAAAAAGTGTGCACAAGCATCACAAATCTTGAAAGATTCTTGTCCTTTCATCTCAAACTACAAGGCATCACAACCTATGATTAGTTAATCCCTAGGGCACTCAATATCAAATGAGCCCTTATCTCACAAGGAGGAGCTCCTTCTTGTCAAGAAAGCCACACATCCACTAGCTATAATAACAAACCTCACACCTGGGTGGAAAACAAAAACATTACCAATGATGGTGTAGTTGACACCAAAGTTGTCATCAGTGGCCCTTGATAAAACACACAAGCATCTCAACAACCAAAATCCAACATTGTAATACAATAGATGAACAACCAAATAGTCAACAACATGGACAATCTAGGTAGACTACCTTAGCAAAATAAAAATTCCCCCAAGAGGAAGTACATTCCGCTTGGGGAATTAGCTAAATCTATCATGAAAAGATGGGTGTAGGAAAAACTCATCACAGTTCCCACCTATGACAACTATCAAGAACCCTTGGTAAAACCATTGTGGTACAATGAAAATCACCTTTGTTATTTTAAAAAAATCAAGGGGAATACAAGCTAGCTGTATGAGGTTGAAAAACTTGATACTAGACCTCATAGATGACAAAATCATAAATTTGGAACAACCAGCTGGGAACCAAAATCTCAAGATTTACATGAATTTTATGCCCAACCACAAAAATGGAAATAATAGCAATGATAAAGGAAAGTTTACCTTCAAAATTGTGAATCATGTGGATGACCATGTTGTCACATCTCTAGAAGAAATGGTCATTGTCATCACCATCAAAGGAACCCAAGTTGATTTTGGAGTGACCACAAGAGGTAAAAAAGTTACCATTGTAGGATCATCTCAACCTCCTAGAGCACCCACTTCCAACCCAAGATCTATTCCCAGTTGCTACAATGTCCTTGATCAGTTAAAAAGAACCCCCGCTTAGATCTCCATCATGGAGTTGCTATAAATCTCACTAGCCCACAAGAAAATTCTTGAAGAAGCCTTGGCCTCATCTTTCATCCCCATTGATCTTGATGTGGATCAATTCCAAGCTATGGTTGCACACCTCAACACACCTCACGTCTTGAAATTTTTCAGAGAAAGATCTTCCAACACAACCATCTCACAATTGTGTGCTTCATCTTGAGGCTTTCATTCATAAGAACAAAGTCAAAAGGGTCCTGGTAGATGGGGGTGCAAGGTTGAACATATGCACCCTTAAATTAATAAAAAGTTTGATCTTCTCTAAAGACGTTGAAAAAGGAAAAGGAATAACCATAAGAGCCTATGATGATCAAGAAAGAGTGTCTCAAGGCACTATCCAACTCCTGACTCAAGTAGGACCGACTATCATGGAAGCAACTTGTCAAGTTCTCAACTTGGAATTGCCTTACAATATCCTCCTAGGGTGTCCTTTGATTCATGGAATGCAAGTTGTAGCTTCCACTTTCCACTAGTGTGTAAAGTTTCCATACCAAGGCCAAGAGGTCACTGTCCATGGGGATCTTGAACCATTTTACTATTGCAAACATTGGGAAGAAAAATATTACAAAATCCCCCAAGTTCCCAATAACAACGAAGGCCCCTCAACTGCATACATAGACCCAACAAGTCTCGCCTCCACTTGTGTGACAGAGACACCCACCATCCCTACCATATTTGATATTAAGGTCATTATCCAATACAATGGGTGTGGGGATTACACAATTCTAAAAAATGCTTTTGTGGTCAGAGAGTTACCACAATCTCCTAGGACACAAGGATGACCATAGTCAAATTATGTTTCCTCATCCCAAACCTTCACAGTAGGCTCCTCTAGCTTCAAGAGTTAGGAAGACCTAGGTTAGGAAATAATAGAAGAGGACCCATCAAACCTCCAATACCAAGACAATAGACTAGCAGCTGATCTACCTATGGATGATAGAAGTAAAGGCTTACAAATGATGCTCGCCATGGGCTATGATAGAAACAAAAAGCTTGGGAAAAATGACAATGAGCTTATAGTACCTCTCATGCCAAAGACATGTATGAGAAATCTTGGTCTCAGATGTACCCCTCCAGAGGTGACCATACTTGGCAAAGGTGCCTTGTTTAAGAAGGTAAAAACTCATCCTTAGCAATCAACAATTGCCCTTTAATTACCCATATCCATAGGTGTTTCTTTAGACAACATTACCTTCAAGATAATTGATGTGTACAGTAGTGACAAGGGCCCCATAACCAATTTTATTATGCTTTTGAAGACACCTCCCTACTCATGATTAGCACCTTGTCTTTTGAGGCCAACAACCATCAAACCCATGAAATAAGTCTAGTCTACCCCTAGCTCATCAATTACAACCAACAAGGACCACCAATTTTGGACACTTTTGAAAATGATGAGGTGCTCTCAAAATTCATGGGATTGTGAGACATAGTACCATATGGAAATCATAAGGTTTGGTTTGATATCATACTAGACACACAGGCCTATTATGGGGAAATGATTGAATCCTTTAGCCGTAAAAGCAAAAAATTGAGAATAATCTCAAAGTATTTGAGTAAAAACCACACTATGGCACTCTCTAACTCAAAAATAGTAAAAATAAAGGATTTATCCAACAATAAAAACCTCTCTGAGGCACCTGGGGATGAAGGATTCAATCTTCCTCTTAGTGCTCTACATCGGGAAAAGTTAGCAGTTCTAGCCAAGAAGTGCAATCTAGTCAACTTGGGAACAAAGGAAACTCTGCATATCACATTTTATGTTGAATCATTGATGTCAAAATAATAGGAGATCCTAGCTATCATCTTAAGGGAGAGAAAGGTCAACTTTGCATGGAGCTATGTCAACATGCTTGAGCTTGATTTGAAGATTGTGGTCAACCATCTAGCATTTTCCCTGAAGCAAAGCTTGTTAGGAAAAATCTTAGAAAAATGCATCCCTAGATACCCTTGTTGGTGAAAATGGAATTAAATAAGTTACTTGATGTAGGGTTCATATGACCAATTGACTATCCAGAGTGGGTATGAAATCTGCTACTTGTTTCAAAATCTGATGAGGGCATTCGTATATGCACAAATTTTAGAGACCTGAACAAGGAATTATCCAAAGATGACTTCTTGCTTCCTAAGATTGATATGATTATAGATATGACTATTGGACATGAGATGCTTTCACTGATCGATGGATTTTCTAGGTATAACCGAATCATGAGAGCCAAAGAATATCAACACAAGAAACCTTTTACCTATCCATGAGGGACATATTGCTAAAACATGATGTTGTTTGGCCTAAAGAACACTAGATAAAAATATCAGAGGGCCATGAAATTATCCATAAGACTATGTAGGATAATGTCGATGACATATTGGAAAAATCTAGAAAGGGAAGGGACCACATAGCAACATTAAGTACCATTTTCGACAAACTTGAGGAATACAAGTTCCACCTTAATCCAAAGAAGTGTGTCTTCAGTGTAAAATTAGGGAAGCTATTGGGATACATGTTGTCTATGAGAGGAATTAAAATAGATCCCGCTAAGGTAAAGGCAATGCTCAAGATGGAGGCAACTAAGACATTGAAACAATTGAGAGGCTTATGTAAGGAAGGCTCCAGTCAATTTGTCAGTTCATAGCCCAATTAGTAGAAAATTCAATCCCATATTCTCACCTATTCCATAAGGGGGTAGCATAAAATGGTCCAAAAATTGTAATAAATCCTTCAACAAGATCAAAGAGTATTTTCTCACACCTCCAGTGCTTATGCCACCAATCCAAGTAAAGTCTCTAATCATCTACATATCAACAATAACAACTCCCAGTGCTCTCCTAGCTAAGCACGATGAAAATGGAACAATGAGGGCCATCTACTACATCAGCCAAACCATGTTTGGGAAAGAATTAAATTATTCATTCATCAAAAAGGCTTGTCTTGCAGTGGTGTTTTCCTCGCAGAAGTTTTGGCACTGCATGTTAGCACATAAAATAACACTCATTACCAATATTGACCCAGCCAAGTACGTGCTTTCCAAAGAAATTCTCACAAGAAGGATTTCCAAGTGGGTCATGATCCTATTAGAATACGATATCAAGTATGTAGAGTAGAAGGCCATCAATGGGCAAGCTATTGTAGACCAACTGGCCAAAGCACCAATGTATTTTGAGAATCTACATACCAAGATCCTACAAGTTGGCATTTCCCTACACAAACAATATTACATAATATGAGGATCTAACCATAGGACTCAGAATAGTAGTGTAGTGACATATCATGGCTCTTAAGTTATATGGGGATTCATAGCTCATAATAAATCAATTAAATGATGAGTATCAAACTAAGGACGACAAGCTAACAACATACAAGAAATTGGTGGAAATTATGAAGGAGTCCTTCATTGAGATCACATTCAAGAAAATACCTAGAGCAAACAACAAAGTGGAAGACACCATGGAAACAGCTAGATCCCTATTAGACATCCATTGCAATGTGCCAAAACATGAATTCCTAGTAGAGTAGCATCTTGTGCCTACATTTGAGGTACCAGAGTCCAAATTTATGCAGGAAATCGTTGGTCCTGGTGATCCCTGGTACCATGATATATACACTTATCTAAGAATAGGAGTCCTAACTGACATAGCCTCAAATCATAAGAAAACCTTTGTCAAGAAAGCATCTTGGTTTGTCATCCTAAGAGATACCCTTTACCGTAGAAGGGTACGTGTAGGATCATCATGGAAAAAACATGCCCTTAGGTGGTAAAAAATTCAGAAAAATCAGAGTTAGGAAATTTGATGTAAAAATTTGAATAAGTTATCTATATTATTTCAAAAATATGTAAGAACAAAATCTGTAGAAAATTGAATGTAGTTTCTAAAGTACTAGTTTTTTTTTTTAAATCTATTTGGTGAAAAATTGAAATTTCATTGCAGTAGTACTTAAATTTTAGGAAAAAAATAAGTAGGTGTTTGTCTGACCACACTAACCACACTAAAATGATAATATTTTTTTATAATATTTTAGACATAAGTAGAGGACTCATCTCTAGATGTGATGCATATTTTTTTGTAATTTTTTTCCAAGTGAATAATTAATTATGAATTTTTTATTACAAATTTAAAAAAATATAAAAACCCCTATGTCTAACCACCTTAACTTGGTCAAAACTTCATGAAATTCAATTTTTCCTTTTTTAATCCTTTAGTATGCAAAGCATAAAATCTGATACTATTTGAAAGCTATAATTTTTTTTCAATCATCCTATCAATCAACACTTTAGTCGTAATTCAAAAAGAAAATGAATAATGATTATTTATTAAATTCAAAGTAAAGCATAATTTATATTGGTGGAAAGTTGAGAATCTCCTTTAAAAACCCTTTTTATTTCATCTATTTTGGGTAAAGAAAAAGTCATCAGCCACATACCCTACAAATACCCATCATATTACCACTTTTTGGCCCATCATGATCCTGCACATACCCAGAAGCATTGAGAGAAGCTTATGACATTGCTTAAATGCTAAAAAAGGAATTGATTGCCTTAACTGAGGTACATAATGACATATGTTGTTCACACACAAATGGTATGACCTTGGCCAAGAAATTGTTGAGGACGATGTATTCTAGCCTACTATTGAAAGAGAAGCACATGACTATGTTAGAAGGTGTCTACAATGTCAACAACATGGGGACCTCATCCATGCACCAGCTCAAGAGTGGCACCCTATTGTCACACCTTGGCACTTTTCATGGTGGGAGCTCAATGTCATTGGAAAATTCACCCCCACCTCATCTAATGGCCACAAGTTTATCATTATAGCCACTGAGTACTTCACAAAGTGGGTGGAAGCCATACCAATGACCTACATAACCAAAAAATAGATATCTAAGTTCATCTTGAACTACCTAATATCCTACTACGGTGTCCCACAAGCCATTATCTTAGATAATGGGAAACCATACAAAATCAGGATGTTCGTGAGCTATGCTACACATTCAAAATCCAATATCACTTTTCCACCCCATATTATCCCCAAGGAAATGACCAAGTTGAGACTCCAAACAAGACCATCCTAAAAATCCTTAAGAAGATGGTCAATGAAGCTAGTCATGATTGGCATCTCCAACTGAATCCCACCCTCTGGGCCTATTGAAATAGTATTTTCACACCAATAGGTGCCACCCCCTTTTCCTTGGTCTACAGATGAAAATCCATACTCCCCATTGAGATCGAGCTCCTGCCACTAAGAATATCACTACAAAATATCATCATAGATGAGGAATATCAGGTGTCTAGATTAAACAAGATGGAATTGTTGGACGAGTAGCGAATGGAGGTGTTAAACCACTTGTAGGTGCATTAGAACTGACTCAAGTAGAACTATAACAAGAATATTAGGAGCAAGACCTTCCAGGTAGGAGAACTTGTGCTAAAATAGAATCAAAAGAACATCCCAAATCTAGATGGAAAAGGAAAATTTGAACCCAATTAGTTGGGACCATTCATCATCACAACAAGTTACAAGTCAATAGGCATATTGGCTATCAACACCCGAAGGTGAACCTCTATAGGATCCCATGAAGAAATATCATCTCAAATATTTTTATGCCTAATCTTGTGTAAAACCAAAAAATTAAAAAAAAAATCAAAAAATGTCTTGGAAAAATGGTCACCCTAATGAAATCCTAGAAACCAAGTGTCTCAGTGACAATAAAAAAATTAGAAAATATAAAATATCCAAAAAATATTGAAAAAAAGATCAAAAACAGTAAAGAGAAAAAAATTATCCTCTAGTGAAAATGACTTAGGTGGCACTTTTGGCAGGTACCTTGGTGAAAATCTAGCAAATACGTTCCTTGTGTAAGTAAACACTTTCCATCCACTAGGATCTTCATGACTCATTCTACATCACCCATCTGTCACACTGCTATCATCCATCTATCTTCATCCATCCTCCATATGTGTCTGCATCATAGCTTGGTCCTGTGTTAGTGTCTTGACCCCTCCCTATACTACTCAGCCCATTCTTAAGGTCAGCTTGTCATTCCTTTATCGGAGTAGTCTATTTGCATCACATTGGGGGCATGTTCTCATTGGATCAGATTCATGTATATTTTGTAAGTCTTCCCAAAATTAGAAAATCCAAGCATCAAAAAATGAAAAAATCCAAAACATTAGAAAATTCAAAAATTCAAAACATCAAAAAATAGAAAAATAAAAAAACATAAAAAAATCCAAAAACATTCATGACATGTCAAAATCCTAAAATAGGTTAAAAATTCAAAAAGAAAAAAACAAATTTTTCTTGTCAAACTATGGGTCTTTGAGCTTTGAAAGTAAGAAAGTTTGATCTTTGATCATCCCCTCAGACACTTAGGTTAGTCCTTTAGGAGTCCATCCTTATAAACTGGCAATCTATCTATTCATATATCATCAATAATCAAGTTTGTGTTAGTCGAACTACATGGTCTATGTGTGTCTAATGTAGGAAAGGCTAATCTGGTTGATCAACCCCCGAGGCCCCTAGGATAGTTCATTAGGTTAGTCTATTGGTCAAAATATCAGAAAACCCCAAAAAATTGAAAAATGAAAAATCAAAACATTTGTAAAATCTTGAAAATACAAAAAATAGCCTCAAAAGATTTCAAAAAACATCAAAAAATTGAAATATTTGAAAAATCCATTCATCTCATCTCACTTTCACCTGAAATAAACATCACTCATAATAAATCAATCATCACCCTCAACCTTTGGTGAAACAATCAGTAACAAGTCTAGCAAGTTAAAAGTGCAAACTCAAACGTCAAAGTCTCGAGTCTAGGTCAGTACATAGACAAGTTCTTTGACTTTTCATATCAATAGCCTATTATCCAATCAATCACAAATCAATCATCTAATACCATGATGTCCTAGGATGCATCCTTCCTACAATGGACATCAACATTAGGCATCACCGTAGTTTAGTCTTGGCTAGCGGTATGAAGAACATTAGCTTGTTTGTTTGCTTTATCTTTGTATTTTGACTTATCTTATTGCACTCATTTCAATGACCTCTCGATGATGTACCAAATGAAAGCATTTAGAGTGAAAGGAATGGGGCAATGATCATTATCTTTTTATCTATTGTTCTTGTTGGATATTTTTGTAATATAACCTTGGTCATGCATGCTTTGTTTAGGTGTAGGGAAAGTGCTTTAGATATTTTGATGACTACATAGGAAGGTTTTCCTTTCTATGATTGGTTCAAGATGTTTGGAATATGTAAAATGCATTTTGAATAAGGTTCTATATGCCAAGTGTGAACAAGAGTACTCCTATCTGATTGTCAAGTCAAAGTCCATCACACTAGGTGCAATACCATTCCAGTTGGTTATTTATACCTTGATGCATTGTGCCTATTTGCATTATCAAACATAAGGTAAGTAGCCCTTTTCAAGTCCCAATTCGTAATAAGAATCATCATTTATCATCATCTTGAATAAATTCTTGTAGATCATGGATTTGTTGGATCCTCTTGTCTTCATCTCATTTCTTCTTTCTTCCACACTAACATCATACCATGACAGTTAATCATCATCACTAATGCATCCATCCTGCATCCGCAAACTATCAGCATGTTGGATATCATTCACATGCATTAAATTTTAATGATTGCATAATATAGATCTATTAGTCTAAGCATCTCATTTAAATAATACATTTGCATAAAACATCCATTGCATAACCATATAGGAATCATTCATCTCATCCATCTCACATGCATTGCATCATCATTTTAAGTTTTTAGGATAATATAGATTTCTTATTCTAAGCATCCTAAAACCATCTCATTTGCATCATCATTATAACCATTCATATGTCCATCTTGAACCTCTTTGTCATGAGATCGATCCTCAAATCAAACTTTTTGCTTGATCTCTCGAGGGGGCAGTGTACTAGTATGCTTCTTCTCGCTAGGGCATTTGAAAAAATATTTTAAAAAATAAATTTTGATCTCAACAAGTTTATTCTTTGAACCAATGCAATAGGTACATTGCTTCAAAGAGGGGAAAAACGTAAACACATAAATTATCCTAAGTAATAATACATGCTCGATTCTGACTTACTAACACTAGTTCTTCTTTAATCATCCTCTTTGCTAAGTATTTAATTAAATAATATTTATTTGATTAAATTCATCAAATTCCTCTTTTAATTGAATAAACTAATCTTTATCATCATATTTATCTCTTTAATTAAATAAATCAATTTTATTTAATTAAATCTCTTGAATGTTCCTCATTTAATTAAATAAATCATTTTTTATTCAAATAATTCTCTAATGTTCCTCATTTAATTAAATAAATCAATTTTATTTAATTAAATCTTCTAAAATTCTCTATTTAATTAAGTAGACCAAATTTATTTAATTAAATCTCTAATGTTCTTTATCTTCTCATTTAATTTAAATAAATCCAAATATTTAAGTTAGATATCACAATCAACTAACCTCCATTAAAATTAATCAAATCATGATTAATGCTAATCTAATTGCCCAATTCTATATATTTTACAACTTGCACAATAAATCATTTATTTTTATTTATTAATTCTTCTAATTTCCCTCAACATGGCATAAAAAGAGAATATTCTTCCAAATTTGAAAATCCCTCCAAAAGGGATGTGTCCTTCCAACAAGGAATTTATGCCTCTTACATGTCCTTGTGCATTGAGCCAAGTGGCATTTAGGGCATTTTTCATCCATGTCAAACTTGTCATTTCACAAATTGTAAAATCCACCTAGTACCATTTATTGGCACATTCATCCAAATATGCTCAACCTTCACCCTCTCACATCTTGACAAGTGGCATTTGGCCATTGGTTGAAGATTAGTCCAACATTCCTCCATTTTTCCTCTTCTTCTCTCAATCTCATCTATAAATAAGAGGCTTTTGTTCTCATTTCGGATCCAAAATCTTATGGACAACTCCATTATTGTCATTTAAATTCATAGTATTTTCATAGCACCTTCATCATTTAGCTTGTCAAATGGTTGGGAAAAGGCTACTTTTCATATCAAAGTGGCACCAACCCACTATGGAATAGATATGAACATGCTTAGATTCACATGCTTTCAATCAATCTCCTTGATATTTTATTACTTTGTTTGCATTTTTTTAGCATGATTCCATATTTCATAGGAGTATTTAATAATTTTCTTGTTTAAACTAACCCATGTGATAATGGTTGTCAAGGTTTAGTATTTTTCATATTAGATGCTTACAGTGTGATAAGAAAGATTTGGTTCAAGGGAGATCAACTCCTTCAAAAAAATTGGGTTTAGGGAGATCAACTCCTTAGATAGGTCAGTGTTTGATAGAGGCAAGCATTGGCTCTCTTTTCAATTTGGTGGCTTCAGGCCATAAAATTAGGTTTTAAGATTAGGTGGTGTCTAGAACCAATGAATAAGGAGTGGTCTATTTCCCCAAAGATCTAGAACCTTGCCATCTTTCATTGAGGCATGCATCCCCGAATAGAGAAACTAGTTCACTATTTTCATCTTGTGCCACTCCCTCTATGTTTCACATTAGGTTATAAATGATCTAAGAGATCTTAAAGGTGCATCATGCTCAAGAGATTCTATAAGCTAAAAAATTCCCTTATTTGAAGATCCATTTTCAAACCCCAAAAATGTCTATGTTGTGGTTTCGAGCTTTTGGTTGTTTACTTCCTTGCTTCCTTGTATTGCTCTTCTATCACCCTTGATCTCCTTCTTCTTCTCCCTTTATTTCAATTTCTCTTCTTAGAATTTTGGGTTTCACCCATCAGGTTTAACCATTTTCATCTACTGCTTTCTTTTCTTTCTCTCTTCTTGACCCCTGATCCTTCCCTTCAAAAAAATTGACCAAGTGTTAATTTGTCAAGGATTAAGCTTTGGCCTTTCTTCTTACCTCTTACCTTTGTTAAGGTAAGGTGTAGTCATTCTCCTTGACCCATGATGTTATTTTGGAAAATCAACTAAGTGTTTGTTTTTTTAGGCATAATGGATTGATCTTCCCCTTTACCTCTTACCATTTGTTATGGTAAAAGGTAAGGGTATGTGCAGGATCATCATGGAAAAAACAGGCCCTTAAGTGGCAAAAAAATTAAGAAAAATTAGAGTTAGGCAACTTGATACAAAAATTTGAATAAGTTATCTATATTATTTCAAAAATATGTAAAAATAGATTATGTAGAAAATTGAATCTTGTTTCTAAACTACTAGGTTTATTTATATAAAAAAAAATCTATTTGTTGAAAATTTTAAATTTCAATGCAATAGTACTTAAATTTCAGGGAAAAAAAGAAGAAGTAGGTGTCTATTTGACTACCCTAACCACAATAAAATGATAATATATTTTTATAGGATTTTAGATACAAATAGAGGACTCATGTCCCAATGTGATACATATTTTTTCGGAATTTTTATTCATGTAAATAATTAATTATGAATTTTTTTATTACAAATTTTAAAAAATATAAAAACTCTTATGTCTAACCACCTTAACTTGGTCAAAATTTCATGAAATTCATTTTTTTTAATCCTATATTATATGAAGTATAGAATGTGACACATGTTTTGGATTCAAAAAATGTGATACTGTTTGAAAGCTATAGATGTTTTTCAATCAGCCTATCAATTAGGACTTTAGTCATAATTCAAATAGAAAATGAATAATAATTATTTACTAAATTCAAAGAAAAAGCATAATTTATATTGTGTAAAGTTGAGAATCTCCTTTAAAAATCCTTTTTGTTTCATCAATTTTGGGTAAAAAACAAGTCATCAGCCATATACCCTACACATAGCCCGGGCATCATGATCCTGCACATACCTATAAGCCATCCATCCAACCCCCAACCCTTGATGGTCTCTTCGAAAGTGACTGTCTCGACCTTCTAGGCATCAGGGATTAGGCATCCCCTTTACCCTCTTCCTCATTTTTCTTTGTAGTCAGTAAAGCATCCTCTCGGTGCCCAAATCCCAAAAATCTCTCTCCCCTTCCCGTTCCTCAAAAGAATCCTTTCCTCCTCTTAGCTTCAATATTCCTTCCAAATTCCAATTTCTTCAAAATCTATTTAGTTCTATACTTTTGAGACTTTTGAGGATCTAGTTTCACCCTTTTTCTCATAGGAGGTATGCCCTCCTCCCAAACCCTGATGTCTGATGGCTTCTTTTGGTCATTGGTATTCACTCATCCCTCTTCCCTCTTACTTCCTTACTATAATTGGTAAACCCTATGCCTAACCCTCAATCCTCGATGGCCTACCTTTGGATGTCAAGATTCAGTCCTTCCTTTTACCATTTTCCTGAACCTCATGGAAGGTGGTCTGAAGCATACCTGATGTCTAAAGCCTGACGTCAATGCTATTGATAAGTATGAAGTATGAAGAATGATTGAATTATGATGTCCAACATGGATAGTTTTTTGGGCTTATGGACCATTTAATACTTTTCCAACTACTATTCTGGGCCTAAGTATATTACTTTACTTGCATTTTGATGTGTTTTGATGGGAACACCATTAATGGTGTAGTGACTTTTGAGTCACTATGATTTAATTTTTGGGGGTAAAAGGATGGTATTTAATTTATTTTCAACCTAATTATATAATGATGAGGTGATTCCTATGCTTCTTTATGGGTTGCAAGAATCTTTTCTGTCAGAGATCTCTTCCTTGCTATGATCTGCTATTAGTTTTCTAGGCTTTATTCACTACTTGTATGGGGGCTTAGCATGGATATTAGGATCACTAATGATGGATATATTCTAAATCTACCCAGATTTTACACTTGATGTAGATATTTTATAATCATGGGTATACCCTAGTTAGATTAGGGTTTTTGGCTAGTCAAATTTTTGAGTTATGCCTCAACTATAATGGCAAGTTTTGTTGTTTTTGTAAGGGTTATGAGGTCAGTGGTCTAGAAGGTTCATAATGTTGTTCTCCTTTCCAAAATTCTTAGGTTAGTTCTCTCTAAGGATTTTTTATATATTGGAAAGGTGGATGATAATTATAGAATATTGTTGAGTGCTAATAGGTGAAGATCTATGTTTATCAATCATTACCTAACACCACCTCTATATCTTATAGATGTGGGATATATGAATATACCTTGGTATGCAATTTTTTGTAACTCTAAAATATAGTATCTTTTGAATCTTAGTAGCAAGGTTATTTTAGATTCTTCAAACACATTTGTTGTTATAATTGTTTGTCTGTTTGCTTGTCATTCAAGGAGTGTTGTAAATATTTGCATGAAGATAGTGAAGGTATTTTGATTTCAAATGGATCTATGAGTAGAGTTGTATAATAGGTTTGTTTAGGTTAGGTTATCACAAGGTGATTATCTATTTAGAATACACTCAAGATATGTTTGGTGTTTTCATCACAAAATGGATAATATATGACTATGTAGCCCAAGGAATTCACTGGTCTTGCATGGATTTCCATCCCCATCCTAAAAAACAAGCTTTATATTGTAAAACCTTCTCCCTAATTTCTTAGTTTATTTTTTTAATTTCTGCTTTCATACCTAAACTTAAATGAGAACAAGGGATGTAACTAGCCCCATAGGTCCTTGTCACCTCTATGATGCTAATCTTCTTTATGTGTATGGATACACACCTAGGTCTCGTAGAGCTTGAAGTGTAGTAGAGGAAAGTGTTAAATCCATCTTCCATTCATTGGACCCTAATCTTGAAGTCCTTATGCATAAGAGTTGGTTTTTCTTTAGAGGGTTTTCAAGGTTCAATAGAAAAAAACCAACACAAAGATTAGGGTGAAAGTAATGAGACTATGTCATCAAACTTGTAAAGCTATGCTAAGGCTAAATTTATGCCATTACATTTTTCCCCCACTTTAGTTAGCGTATATATCAATGCCTATGTGAGATAAAGTAGAAATAGATTGAAGAGAATATACTAGTATCATCAAGGAAGTAGATCTTTAATTTGACATACCTAGAAATAAAAGAGGGAACTCCACCAAGATGTGAAAATCGTACGAGTCTTTGATCGTACAAAGCTAGCTATGATCTCACCAAAAAGTGAATCATAATAGAAAAAAACACATTAGGCACAAGAAGACACAAGCGGACTTGGTAAGACACAAATTGATTAGATAATACGCAAGAAATAATCTGATCAAATAGATAGGCATGTGGCTATTGGAAACTTCGTTGCAGGATAATCAAAGACAAGATAGGTCTAGTCTAGGTTCCCTCAAGCTAGGCACCAATATATAAGATGTCTGACACTAAGATACAATGACATCAAATATCAAATAGAAGACACACAATGTATAACACCACAAAACTTATTTGAGAAGAATGCTTTCAAATGGGGTCCATTTTGTAGGGAACATTTCAAGACACCAACAAGCTCATTCAAAGGAACACTCCAATTGAAAATAATATAATTTTATGTAAGTGATTATATCACCAAAGAATCCTTTTGAAAGATCCTTTCATCAAAGAATCCAAAGGAAAGAGTACTCCTTTTTCAAAGGATTGTTTTCAAACTCTTTCATTTTAGAAAAATGTATTCCTTTTTTGAAAGGAAAACTTTTAGACTTTTTCACTATGAACTCTTCTTCTGAAGAAAATTTCAACAAGGAGTCCCTTTTCGAAAGAATACACTAGTTTGGAAAATGAGAGATTTTTCAGTAAGGGATTCTTTCATCAAGAAATTAAATGTAAAGGAAATTTTTTAAACCAAGGAATCCTTTTGAAATAATTCACTTTAATTGTGAAATAGAGAAGTGTGGTAGCCCTCCTTAAGATGGTGTGTGCTATGAAGTGGAGAACATGGAATCCTAAGGAGAGAAAGGAGAGGTAAAGATGTTATGGCACACAACACATAATAAGATGTATCTATGGTATGTTGTCACACACACAAGGGAAAACACATGAGAACTACAACATCATGCAGCAAAAAAACAAAGATGATGAAATTAAGAGACTGTGGGATCTGAGAATTTATGGTCAAAATTGTCCATAGATATATATAGATAGATATAATATACATATACATATGAGCTGTCATAAATTCCAAAAGTTCTCAAAATGTGAAGAAAAGAACATGAAGACAAAGTAATAATAAAGATTTGGTCGACATGGAAGAACGCCTAAATGCCCCTTGTGCTTTGCATCATCCATAATATCAAAATGAAATTTCATGACACAAAGAAGAATGATGATATAAATAGAAGAAGTGCACAAATTTTTTTCACTCCTATATCAAAATACCTACAAGAGTAGCAAGGGTCCTCTAGGAAAGATCATAAACATGAAAAGACAAGAATGAGGGAACACAAACACCTTCTAGGAGAAAAGAGAAGCGTTAGATACAAAGTAGAATGCATGTAGCTCTAATAAAGAGTGGTAGAGAAGCAAGAATATCACAAGAATGCTCAAGAAGTGTTAGAATGGGAGAGATTGAGCTTAAGAGTGAAAGAATCAACATGAGAGAGTGATAGAATGAAGTTTGAATGGATAAATGGAGTAAAAGAGTCATTTTTTCATTGGTCAAGATTCAACAAGAGATATTACATTCACAAGCACTCAAGAATTGTAACATTTATGTAGATTCCTGATGCTAGAATCTTGTTAGGATGGCAATGTGGTGCATAGACACCCATGTGGCACACATCCATCCTTGACATAAATTCCTCCTCCTATGCAAAAATTCAGGGACATGTGGAAAGATCAGGGTAAAGACAACAAGTTTCTACATCATTGGACTTGTAAAGCTAAGGTAAGGGTAAATTAAAGGGAAATTTTCTTAGGTGAAATTTTTTGCCATTACACTATCTAGTAGTCCTTATAGTGTCGTGGCATCCCTATACTAAGTGAACAACTTTTGATTGATTTCTCAATGCTTATGCATGCACTTATTAGAGTATGTACAAATGTCTTATTATCATATGACAACTGGTGACATTCCATTGCATGTCACAACTCTTTCACATCATGATTGAGTGTGAACCCCACTCTCAAATTTCCAGTACATGATGTTCTCAACTCTCTCAATTGAATGTCATTGCAAACATAATTCGATAAGAAAATTCTACCTAATATTCATTTACGAATAGTACAAACCCTACTTACTTTCTAGAAATATTTCGTTCACCTTGAAAGTGTAGTAACCAAAATAGAAAATATTATAGAAAATGTATAGGAAAATATTTCTCACCCTCCTCAAGAAGATGCTCTTCTCTTTAAGGAAAAATAGTATAAAAAATGATACAATTATGAAAAAAAACCCTGATTTATATAAAACAACCAAAATAAGTATCATGATAGAATATATAGGCATGATTGAAGCACACATATTTCCCTAAATAGATATAGTATATAGTGTAGAGGATTTTCTCCCCACTTTCCAACCTCCCTCTAGATGAAATATATATTGTTTATATAGAAAAAATTGTAGAGATAGTCACCAAAATGGGTGACTAGAAAAATGGCCATCCTCCCATGCTAAAATCCAAATACATTTCTAAAAAAATTTCTTAAATAAAAGTCATGAAGATCATACTCCATTAATAGTTATACAAACCTTCTCTTCTCCACTATTATAATAAAAAATAAAATACTTGAAATTCAAAGTAATATAAATAACAAAATAATTAGCATTAATAAATCGATTTTAAATATTTAAAGATAAAAAATAAACTTTTACCATTAAAAAAAAAAAATTATTGAATAAAACGTATCTCAAGTGAATAATTAATTATTGATCAGTGCTTTTGACATCAATGCACCACTCCTCTCTGTAGTGGGTCAGAAAAGAATCCAGAATAGTGCTTTCCTTCGTATGATCAACGTAGGACATCATCGCTCGTTAGCATACGTTATCGTTTATTTGACAGGGACTGGAATCCATGGAGTGAACTCAAGGTAACATACCAGATTTTATGAGTAAAAAGATATCTATATTTTCTTTTGCAACAGATCCGTTTATCCAATCCATTAACAAACCTTTGTCGATAGATTGGAGATAGCAAGTGGATACTCTATTCCGTGTAGCTTAACGGGTCGGTAAAGTTTTAACTATCATGTTGTAGCAAGTGGAGTCCAGATGGTAGGCAATGGCCGAAGACCTTTCTTGGTTGGGCGATAGAGTAGATATCAGTTGTATTCAACTAAAAGTATTTGGTATGACTTGTGCTCTATTCATCTGCTTGTGCTAATACATCTTCTAAATCATAAAATTAAGCCACATTTAAATATACAGGTTCCTATGAAGATACCTAAAAATTTGTGATAGTAGATTTTCACAATTCATGAAAATTATTGTTTAAAAAAAAATTGGATTAGATTGTGTTTGAACTTTTGCATCAATGTTTCGAATCACACTTCGTGATTCATCATGAAAATAAGAGAGCAAAAGGAAAATATTTAGAGAGTGTGATTCGAAATGTTGATCCAAAAATTCAGACACAATCTAATCTAATATTTATTTTTTTTATCAATAATACCTAAAAAATATCAAGCAGAACTCATCTATAGACATCCATGATATAAATTAGAGGAGTGTTAAGTCAACTTGTTTTGTTCATCCCTTAAAAACGTAACATAATGGTATTTTTGTTTGAAAGTAATGTGTATTAGGAAGTAATTTTATTAGTGTATTGTACCCCTTTTTTTTTGTGTGAGATATCTCCATTAGGTAAAGAATTAATAAATGGTGTTTTGATACAATGAACAGATTTGATGTAATAGAGTCTAAGGTTAAACTTTTGATGTTAGCAGAAGTATCTATTTGATTTCTTTATTTAAATGATGGCATGTAGTGTATTTTAATGTAAGTGTCAAGTATCTCTAATATTGAATATTAGAGAGTGTTTTGGTAGATTGCCCTAAATCCTTTAGAAGACAACATTTTTTTTTTATCTTATAAAAAAATGCATATTTAACAATGAAATGGTCTGAAGTGTCCAAATCAATAAAGCAGACACATTTGTTTCACTTGAAGGATGGCAATCTATGTCAACTCTTAATTTGTGAAAGATGAGAGTTGATCCACATTTTTTCAAGGAGAACTCTAGGCATGTCGAACAAGTAATTTCTAATTTTTTTTTAATATATATATTTAAGAAATGTAAAATATGTATTGAATTTTTATCATATAAATCTGAAAAAAATAAAAAATCATCCATTATTATGTTCTTAAAATTTGTAATGATTTTCTATACTATGATGTGATAAACTGATTAGGTGGAAATGAATCTTAAGAATGTGAAAGATTTACAAATAAATAAATCATACATGAAACTTCTTGTAATTGTGCCACTTTACTAAATATTTTTTTATGTGCTACTCATTTGAGAAGATCTTTATTTATACCTATTTTCAATGAGAAATCCTATTAAATTGATGCCTTTCCACATGAAAAACTACTTTTTTCTCCTTTTTCCTCATAACATAGACTTAGTAATGTATGTGTAGTACGATATGCATGATTTCTACTAAACAAAAATAGTTTTAGATATTCTTTATATTAATTTATTCATTTGTATTTGTTAAAGATTATATATACTATATGAATAAGTATTATCTGCATTATTCATACTTATGGTCCAATATTGATTCATATGAATAACTACTCATAAAATATAAGTCCATGTAATTGAATCATGAAAAACTCATTGTAATTTATACATATTCTAAACATACTGCCTACATGAATACTAAAGAAACCTAAACTAACAAATCCATGGAAGTTCTTTTATTTCTTTTATCTCACTTATGTGTGTGTGAAATTGCATAGTCTTGAAGAAAGAGGCAATTTTGTGCTTAATTTGGTCCTATTTTAGACACCCTTCCATTAATCACCCTTTAAAACAACATTTATAGTCCTCTAAGAGTCCTTATTTTGGAATTTAAGGCCTATTCCACTCACAAATCACACAAATCCTGACAAACAACATCCAAATTATTCAAATTCT
The DNA here is from genome assembly GCA_007258455.2 of Sequoia sempervirens. Taxonomy (NCBI): domain Eukaryota; kingdom Viridiplantae; phylum Streptophyta; class Pinopsida; order Cupressales; family Cupressaceae; genus Sequoia; species Sequoia sempervirens. The sequence goes on along the minus strand of VDFB02325045.1, from coordinate 20,556 downwards.
AGAAAACCCACCTCAAAAACCCCTGGTGGGACTATGTCACCCAGGGTGGTGACTTAGTCCCTTTTGGGGGATTTTTAAGTTTTAAGTAGGAAAATCACCAACTTAATCCAAATTTCCAATGGATGTCATCCTGTGAAGTTAAAATAATAAATAATTAGTTATTGATGCCTATAAATATATGTTTTTAGGTCATTTTTCACAATATTAAGTCATTTTCAACAAACAAATTTAAGAGACAAGTGTTGGATATCTTCCACAAGAAGATTTAATTTAAGTCTATTTACAGTAAAGTTGAAGCTTTAGGGAAGCAAGCTAGGGTTTTTGCAAGTCTTCAAACTCAGTTTTTGTCCAAGATCTCACATTCCAAAGGGTTGATCATTGATGCCTATGGAAAATCATGGAAAAATCTAGGTTAAGGAGATGCACCTATCCATCAAATCAAGTCTAAGGACTTGCTTTCAAAGTGATTCCATCATCCATTTTCTCTATAGTTTAAGCCTAAAAAATTTGCATGTTATTAAGATTCATTTCTAATGTTATTTAGGGTCTCTTGGAATGAATCTTGCATCATTCTAGTTTCATTTATGCATCTTATTCCTGCATGTTAGAATAGATTCACATCTTATTTCATATTTCCTAGTCTTAGATACACTTAGGCCTAGGGTTTTATTTAGATTCTACTATCTCTTTCAAAATTTAAATACTAATTAGGGGTTTGAGCGAGGAAAACTCCCCATTAGAAAAAAAAAATTATTCTATTTTCTAGGTGTTTCTACAAATTTGGAATTGGGTTTCCATTAGAAAATAAAGTGCAGATTGGGGGCTTTCATTTCCAGTTTTGAATTTTTAGAAAAGTCAAAGTGGAATAAGTCACCAACAATGGTGAGTTAGTCCCACTGCACCTATTTTTTAGAATTTTTTGTAGATCAAGATACCCATTTGGTAGAAGTGAGCTCCTAAGCACTTTACCAAATCTGGGACTAAGTCACCTAGCTTGGCATAAGTGTCCCAGTTGGCCAGAAAATTAATTTTTCTAGAACTTCAAAGACATTTACAGTCTTCATTCGGTCCTTCATTAGTTTCTAGGTGCATTATTTGTGTTTAGCATCTTTATCTTGTTCTTTATTGCATTTAATCTATAATTCTTCATATCACAATGTGTTCTCAAATATCTTGCATTTCTTTAGTTTTGCATTAATTATCAATATCTTTTATCAGTTTATTACATTAGGATTTTGCATTTAGGAATAACTCATTCATACTATCATTAGTTTTGAGTGGGGAAATTGTGAGCTTTGGCCTACTTCTCTCCTTTTAGGTGGAAAACCCTAGAAGTGTTAGAGAACCATGGGTACCAAAATCAATGTCCACATTTTGATGAGCCTAAATTTAGACCATTTTAAATTTTATTTCAAGTTCATTTACATCCTAGGAATAACTTGCATCAACATTGCATTAAGTTTTGCATTGTTTTTAATTCTAGGGTTTTCAAGTTTGCATTAGTGAAAATCTCATTTAAGCTTTCATTATTGCACCTTATTTCCTTAACCAATAGTGGTGTTTTTCATATGCACTTTATATTTGTAGTATACAATGTAGAACACATAAGCATCCATTAGAAAATTTAATAAAACCTTAAAAAATACCCCTACTGGGACTAATTTGCCAGCCTAGGTGACTTAGTCCCAGTACACATTTTCCATTAGTATTTTGAGAATTTTGTTTCCAATTTCTTAAGTTATATTTGTTCCAGTTACTTTTCTATTTTAGTTCCATAATCTTATGTTTCATTCAAATCATTAGCATTAGCATCATTCACTCTAATTGCAATTATGGATAGCATTAGATTTTAACAATGTTCATTTTAAGAATTAGTTCCTAGATCATTTAGATCAGATTCATCATAAAATGCAAACAACAACCTCAAAACATCAAATGAGATAATAAAAATTATGCTTCACTCTTTGTGGCGGAAGACTGATGAGCTGAGACAGTCCTAGTTTATTTATTTATACTGATGAGATACAGGAAGAACCGTTTGAGCCACAACTGAGCCTGGCGACACCACATAATAATTTTGTGAATTTAGATTTCTAACTCCGATATCTAGTGATTCTACTTGGTTAGATAGTTTTCTATTGAATATTTTTTCTTTCATCAAGTTTCAAAGTCAAACCAATTACAATTCAGACGTAGCGCAATTGTATAACGCATAATTTTTTTTGTATATATCAAAATTCATTTTTTTTTGGTTGGATCAAGGACTTGAATATCTAGTTAACTCATATCTACTTTGCAAAATAGTAATCTAATATTTTTCCACATCTGTAGAACAAAGACCTTCATTTTTGATGAAAAACCTATGTTTTAATAAAATTAAAAACAAATAGTCAATAAAACCAAACATATTAAAATTATATTCATTAGATAGCTCATTCTAAGGACTACCTGATTCTAGTTGGTTTTGTGAAGACTCCTCCATTTTCATCCTCAACCCGAGCTTCGAAGCGTAAAAAATTAGTTTTTTTTGTGTTTCGGTGGGAGAATGAGGAAGAACGAGGGTTTGTATGAACCCCTAGGGGTTTGAGCGAACCACCCTTCAATGTGCATTTCCTTTTTTTTTTTCGGATGGGAAATGTGGGCTCAGTAATTAATGGGTTTGCTTAAACCCTAGTTCGGGTGAACCCCTTTTGGGTTTGGTGGAACTTGTAGGTTCATTTGAATTCCTAAAACCATTTTTTTTCCATGGGGTCATTTTTTCTCATTTTTCCTTCCTCCATCAAATTGTAAACTACTATTGTGGCTTCACCCCTCAACCACCACCTAAATCCAAGTTTATCCTTTACCCATCTAAGTATGATTTTGTCACTCACAGACATTACAACTGAAATAATCCACAACCATAGTAACCCAACCCAAACCCCTTACCTTTACCCAATACCATATTTCATAGTGCTTCTCACTTAAATTCACACCTTAGGGAGTATGATATTGTTGAAAAGATTAACAATACTCCTACAAAAATACCCTTTGGTACCTTCTTCAAAATTCACCAAACTATCACTCTATGCTCCAAAAAATGTTGCAACAAATAACGACTCCTCCTCGTATAGACAAAAATGATGTGGCAACTCTCATACAAGGAATGAATACATTTAATGTACACATTTCCTTCTATCAACATGAGCTCCCTCCATTAGAATTAAGGAAAAAAATTGAGGCCTTTATGATAATTGCTCAATTCAATAGAATAGGAATCAAAAGGACGCTTTTTGACAATCGATCTTCCCTTACTATGTTTAGTGTAAAGCTCCTAGATAGATTATGTGTCGATAAATCAAAAATTCAACTGGATTCCTTATCTATTAGAGGATTTGACAATATCACAAAGCAACCACTCAGTGTAATTACCTTACCTATTACAGTCAAAATGACTACTTTGCAAACTCCTATTCATGTCATGCCCTATGATCTTTTGTATAATCTTATTTTGGGAAGACCATGGATTCATGAGATGGACGCGGTACCTTAGAACCTTCATCGAATAATGAAATATGTCTATAAAAATAGAGTTTATCAAGTTGAAATGGACCTTGAGCCTGAAAGTTTCTTACAACTTGAAAAAGGAACAAGTCCTCTAAACAAATTGATTCCAACATCTCATATAGAACCCCTTGAAACCAACAAACAAGAAGAAAAAATCATGTCTAAATTCTAGGTGATGATTGGGGTGCATTAGAAATCACACCTTCATTTATGGGAAAATACATAATCACACAAAAGAAGGACGAAAAACAAGAGACCCAATAGTTATGTCAACTTAGAATTTAGAAGGATCTTCCCAAGCATCTACCTCATCTACTTTGGGAGAAAATACAATGCACATAACAAATTTTGATGAGATAGATTATCAACATCTTCCTAACCCAAAGGAAATGGAAAAAATTTATGGGAAAGGCTATGAGCTTGTGAAACAATTAGGATACAATGGTAAAGGATGTGGGAAGCATGATCAAGGAATTCGAGTTCCTATAGAACCTAATACATAAGAGACAAAGACTAGTTTGGGATATTGTTTTTCTAAGATAACAAAACCAACTCAGCACCCATCACTAAACATCAACAACATCACATGTAAACCAAGAATTAATCTCACACTCAAGTATCCTGAATTCCTTGATATGGATTTACCACCATCATGGGAATAATTTCACAATGATGAAGATCTAAAACAAATGTTAACTAGGTGCTTCCGATAGGACATCTTCTTCCAAGAGAAAAGTGACGTGTGTTATGATCAGTACCAAGCAAAAAGATACCAATGAGAGAGACACAAGCATGGAACTATATGATCCTAAATTTCCTAAGTCAAATGCACTCCCCTTAGGGGATACAATTGATGTACTAATGGATATAAATGATAAATAAAATGTCATTAAGATCAAGAAATTCCTTGATGATGAAGAACAAGAGGATACTAAAACTTTTCTTCATGAATTCCCTAAAAAAAATTCTTGGAAATATTCTCACATGCTAGGAATAGATCCGAAGATAGTAACACATAACATTGTCCTTGCCGAAAATGATAATCCTATTGGCCAAAAGATATGAAAATGAATCCTACGATAGCCTTGCTTGTTAAAGGAGAAATTGAAAAACTCCTTGATGTAGGTTTCATTTGACCTATTGATTATTCTCCATGGATCTCAAACATTGTCATAGTTGTTAAACTGTATAATTGTATTAGGATTTGTACAGTTTTTTGTGACTTGACTAAGGCCTCTTTAAAGGATGATTTCCCCTTCCTAATATTGACATGATTTCACATTCAACTGTGGGACATACCTTGTCATTCATGGATCGATTTTCTGGTTATAATCAAATCTTTATTAGCCCACAGGATCAATATAAAAAAACCTTTACATCTGTTTAGGGAACATTTTGTTGGGTTAAGATACCTTTCAGATTAAAGAATGCAGGAACGAATTATCAACAAGCAATGACATTGATATTTCATGATTACATACATAAATTTTTGGAATATTATATTGATGGCATCCTAGCCAAATCATTAAAAATATAAGATAATGTGAATTTCGTTCAAAAAATATTTGAACGGATGCAAAATACATCATGTGAATAAATCCAAAAAAGTGTGTCTTTGGAGTAGATAATGGAATTTTTTTAATTTTTTATCATATCGCACAAAGGAATTGAGGTTGACAAAAAGAAAATTGATGCTATTATTGACATGCCACCTCCTAGAAACATTTCCCCATTACACACATTACAAGGAAGAATTCAAGCTATCTGTCATTTTTTCGCCTCATTAGTTGATCGAATGTTACCTTTCACACATCTTCTAAAAAAGGAACACATTGCTACTTTTGTCCTTTTACAACCCACTATGCAAAACAAACTATTCATTTATTATACAATCGCATTTGCTCATGCTCTTGCATCATTGTTGGCTCAACAAGATGATAATGGAAAAGAACATCATGTTTATTACATTAGTCAAACTCTAATCGATTATGAAACTTGATACACACCAATTGAAAAACAATGTTTGGCTCTTGTATTCACTACTAGCAAGTTGCAACATTATTTACTAAATGTGGAAATACACTTCATGTCAAAATTCTATCCTTTTATTTAATATCCTTTTAATAAAATAGACTTATCAAGAAATTTAACTAAATGGGTAATGTTTTTGACTAAATTTTACCTTAAGTTAATTTCACAAATAAAAAGTGAAGGTCAAGCCTTGACAAACCATTTAATTGATGCTCCTTCTCCTTTAGCACTACCTAGCAATGACTCTTTTCCCGATCATGTAGTGTGTTGACAATAGAGGTTCATGCATGGGAACTATACGTTGATGGATCTAAGTGTAGAATAGGCTCTGGTGTTGGGGTTATATTAATCCCACCCTTAGGAAATCCTATTCCCTTGTCGTATTGATTAAATTTCTTGTGTAAAAATAACACAACTGAATATGAGGTGTTAATTGTTGGATTACATCCTACTTTAATCTTGTGTATAAAAGATATTAAGATCTTTGGAGATTCACAATTAGTGATCAAACAAATAAATGTCTATCAATCCAAACATGAAAAATTATCAAAATATAATAATCTCACAATGACCTTGGGTGTTGGCAAGAAGTTGAGTTCACTTTTTAGCCAAAAAGTGGAAGTGTTTTCCCTGATTTTTAGAATTTGACACAGTAGACCTTAAAATTTGAAGCACTTAGAGATGGAATCTTCAAAAAAGTCACAAATCATAAAATGTAGTACTTGGAGTCTAGTTTCCAAATATGTAATTTATTTCAATACCTAGATGTTACAAATTGAGTTTCAATAGGAATTTCTAAAAACCACTATTTAAAAGTCACATTTTTTACCATACCATGCATGCGTATGATATCCATATTTTTACCTAAATTATCGTATTTTTCTAAATCCTTTTGGGAAAATATTTTTGACTCATTGAAGCACGTTTTTGATATTTTTTTGTAATTTTTTATTGAACTTTAAAAAAATAAAAATTATTCGCCATATTTATCATTTTGAAAAATTGCCTTGTACGACACACATAAGATGACCTAAAATTATCATTTTTTGATATTTTTTAAATTGAAAATAATTGTCTTAATTAAGTTCTCGTACAATCCATTTTTCAAAATGTTATGTTGATTATAAGTTATTAAAATAGTAAAAAACCTTGATACTTAAAGTTTATGGACTAGTTTCATCAGAAATTAATTGAAAAAAAGAAAAAAATAATCGAATTGTAAAAAAAATTTACGTATTTGGAATCTACACTGTCTCATCTAAAATGGGTTTTAATTTCGTGAAAAGATTCTACAAAAAAAATGGTTGACCATATGTCCAAACTCGGTATTTTTCTTTGACATTGTTAGGAACTTCAACTTGCAGGAAAACCAAGTTGAAGGCCTAGGTTTAGATTCCCAATGCTTTTCCCGAACCAAAATACAAGCCAAAAACCCGACCACAAAGCAAATCCAATTTCATTTTTTTAGAAATGGGATCCCATTTTTTAAATTGAGATCCTATTTCTTAATATTAAATGTGGTGACCATTGACAGGGAAACGAGATCTCATTCCTTTGCCAACAATCCCCACATTTAATATTGGGGAACAAGATCCCAATTATAAAATGTTCGGGTTCCCATTTTATAAGAGGGATCCTTTTTTTTAACTGTTTTATTTAAATTTACTGGAAAAATTTACTATAACTCTGCATCCTCACATGTACAGTTGAGTGTGACATATTGGGCTATTTTTCATCAACTATTGTCTTTATAGGTGGTGAAATTGCATTTTTGATTGATTTTTTCAAAGGATTCATCATGTAAACCATTTTTGAAGTGGAATTGTGCTAGTTTTGTACTTGTTTGGAGGAACAAAAGGTCTTCAACTTGCAATATGGATTGAATTTTTCAAAGGAGGCATGCAGAAAATAGTTTTTAATGTGGAATTGTGCTAGTTTTCTACTTAATTTTAGAAACACAAGAGGAAGAATTTTTTTCTTATAGGTCTTCAACTTCCAATTTGGATTGAATTATTTGAAGAATTTCACTATTGACATTCATTTGTGCTTGATAATTTTATAATCATTGCTTCAAAAGCTCGTAATAAGAGGAGGAAGACATTGACTCCTCAAGAAGTTGAAGAAAATAGAGAGAAGGAGAAACAAAGACAAAGAGAAAGAAGAATGAGAATTAATTCAATGAATCATGGTGGAGCATCCAATTCCATAACTATTGAAGATGAAAAAATTGAGGAGGTCCCATGGTTGTAGATAAAACTAATTTGCAAGAAGTCAATTTTGAGAAGAATATGATTATACAGGCAAGCCCTACTATGTCTTGAAATCTCTCTTTCAATGCTATGTAGAATGTTTCAATATGCACAAATCCAGGTATGTCCTCAAATCCACATGTTAGTGAAATGGTAACTTCATATGTAGAAGTTTTACAAGATGTTGGAATTAACAATGTTGACATTGATAATATTTGGAGAGATGAAAATTTTATAGAATTTTTTGAAAATGAAATAAAATCATTTGTTGAAAAGGAAAATGAGAATGATCCTTTTGTTGAAAATGAAATCAAAAACCGTTTTGTTGATGAAAATGAAGGTAAAAATGTAAATCATTTTGAAGTTGAAAATGAAAATGAAGATGAAGATGAAGATGAAAATCTAGAATGTGATGTTGAATTTAATGAAAATACCTTTTAAAAAAATTGAAAGTGGTGTTTTTTGATAATCTTCTTGGTCAAATTTCTCGCAGGAAAATAAGAACACATGCGAATAAAATATACAAAAAAATCTTTTATTGTAAAAAAATTGCATTTGAATGTCAACTAATGATGCAATTGATGAGAATACAAAAATGAGAAAAATAATGAAATGGTTAGGATTTTTTGTTAAACCAAAAAGAAAAGATCAATCACTAAAACATGTTATGTCTACTATTGCTAGTGCCATTCAATCTATTGGAAAAAATAGTAGATCTAAAGATAAAAATGTAGCAAGAAGAGCTATAACAACTGCTATAGTTAATAAATCAACTTTGAATAAAATAATGGAAGGAAATATTGGTGAGGTTTTAAAAATACATCCTAAAGCATTGCTAAGAGCAGTGAAAAGAAGATAAAATATAGGAAACGATCCTATCAACCAATGTTGGAGTTTCAGTGGTCTACTCCTGAGGTCTCATATGAAATTAAATGTTTAAATTAAATCTTTGATTGAAAAATATTGGCATGATAATACTAGGGTTTCTTCTAATGCTGGAGATGTTTTAAAACTAAGGGTGGGGTACAAATTTTTAAATCCTCACCCAAAACACCTATTAGATACAAAAAAAACTAAATTTTATAGAAAATTTTGTGGTGATTTAGTGTTACCTAGTAATATTAAAATAATTCAAAGGTCTTTTAAAAAATGTAAACACTGGTATGTAGAAGTTTATAAGCAACGAATATCTCTTTGTTGTAAAATGCATGTTCAATTTTGTGATTTTTATGATGTTTTTTTGATATATACATTGTACCTTGCATACAAACATGATTATACATGAATGTGGTATTAATATGGCACTTGAAGCAATAAGGGAATTTATTTCAGGTTTGTTTTGTGAAATATCTAATGGTAAATTATTTTATTTAAGTTCTTGTATTTCTGGACAATGCATTAACTATAGAAATATTTCATTCTTAAGAATTTGTATGCATGAAAGTGTTGATAATGATTTTGTACAACAATTAGTAGATGTTAAAATATTTAAGAATGTTCACTAATCTTTAAAAGATGAAAAAATAGGAAAGTGTTATGATTTAATTACAAAAAAAGTTAGTGTGCATGCATTTATGAGTGAATTTAAGAATAAGATTGTAACAAAATATGTCATGCACTCTCAACATTCTTGATGGCTTAATGGCCAATTTCACGCATGCAGAAACACATTTCCAATTGTTGCTATACTTTCAGTGGTTGATTTTGTAGAAAATTATACTCTAGCTCTGTAAGAGGAAATTCAATCATAGTATTATAATTCACTGCAAGTAGCTATGTTAGTCCATATTGTTTATAGAAATTTAGATGATAGCACTAAGGATGATAGATATTTTTTGAGGGAGTATCATTTTTATTTAAGTGACAAGTGGTTATAGTCATCAGAGTTTGTTCAATACTAAATTTCAGTATATTTTATAGAAATTTAAGAGAAAGCGGAGTCTAGATGAAAGAACACCTCATATCATGGTTAGGTAATTGTATGAGGTAGTTCAAGAATGCTTGAATGTTATATTGGTTGAGTAGGGTTCATAAGGAACTTAATGTCTAGCAAAAATGAAGATTTTTTGAAGATGGGCATGGTAAAGGAGAACATGATGGAGTTGGTGTGTGTGTCAAGAGAATTCTTGCTAGAGAACAATTAAAATTCAAGGATGCAGTAAAATTTAAAGATGCACATGGGATTTTGGATTGGTGTAATACAAGATTATCTGCACCTAGTTTGAGTGAGTACTCTATAGTTCATTGATTCCTTTCATTGGTTAAAGAGGAGAACATTGTATCTAGAGTTGACTATGAGACAATCAGTGGATCTACTAAATGGAATTCATTTAGGAGTTTGAAAGCAAGCACATGGACTATCTGGACAAGGCAACTTGCATGTTTTATCTATTTTTGTATCTCAAGATATTGGGAAGCATGTGAAAATATAGAATGGGTTGAACAGTGGGAGCAAAGATTGTTGACACTTGCACAAGCACATGATCAATATGAAAGAACTATTGAAGAAAATGATCAAGTGTTTGCATCTGAAGACTATGAATGTGTTTCAGACATTGTACAAGAAGTTAATTTAATTCAATTTATCTCATTTTATTTCACTTTATTAAGTTATTTTTTAGTACTAAATTATTTATATGGATATGCATAAGTTATTAAATCAAATTTTGTTTGAAGGACATGTGTATGTTGTTGTTGCACTTGAGGGGAATGAAGAGGAAACAAAATATTGGTTGGATCATTGTGTGGAGACTAAACATAAGTTAATAGCACCTTGAGAAGATGATGATGGCTATCATTATCCAATAGGTACAGTGATCCCCTTAAGACATCCCCTTAAACAAATTTTGATAACAAATTTTTGATCCCCTTAAGAATTGTTTTAGAACAATTGTTTGATCCCGTTATGAAAATTTTGAGAACTTATTTGATGATGGTTTCATGTTTTCCAATAGGATCAGTGGTGGTTGTTGGCACTTGGCTATGAAAATACCTAACAAGAAAGAATGTTCCAACTACATTCAAAGATTATGAAACACGTAAAAGGATTATACATTATTCATATTTGGTGGTGGAAACAAATATAAAACTAGATCGGTATCATGGAAGACCTAAAAATAAAGTGTTATGGAAAATTTATATGGAAGAGAATGAGAGAATCATAGATGAATTTTAAAAAAGAGAGGATGTAGATGGTACAATGGAATAAATAAATACAGGTGAATATAGTTTTAGCTTTATATTGTCCTTTTAAATAGATTAAATACATGTTTCGATATTGGTCAAGTGTGTTATTAGTTGAAATTAATTTAAATTTTCCTTTTATATATTCTTAAGTTATAATCACAAAAAGGATCTAGTCCATGCAGATTCAACCTAGACAACATGGAATACTTGATAAAAATAGGTAATTATTAATTGAATTATATTTAAATACATGTTTTGATTACATATTGATATTATTTGTACATTAATAGTTAAAATTTATTTATTATCCTTTTTTGTATCCTTAAGTCATCATTGCATTGATCTCATACTTTGAAACCAAAAGGAGAGGATGCCTAGATTCGACCTACACACATGTGTGGAATACTCTTAAATGAAGGTACTTGAGTTGTGTACATATAGATAGTTTAATATAAATTAAAATATGTATGCTTTGATGATTTCATTAATATTTCTTGTACCATTTTGATATCAGGTGGTGTGAAGACCTACTACATTCTTCCCGCACGAGCTTGATATTTTCTTGAGATGGCATATCCAAATTTTGTAAACATTGTTTTGAGATGACATATATGTACATAAATACTTACAAAATTAAACATTTTGTACAAATTACAAATACATGTACATACAAAATTATGTACTCTATGTACTTCTATGTATCAAAATTGATATTCTATATTTTTTTTGTTAAATGTGCATGTTTTCCTACTTTGAAACTTTATATTTGATTGTATAATCACTAAATATCATGCATAAATTATTGTTAAGCCAATTATATCCTTAAGAATTTGTATTATGAACCCTTAATAAATCCCCTTAAGATGTGGAGGTGGACTCACATATCCTAAATATTATACTTAATTATATCATTTGTTATGATGAATCACCCTAAAACTTATAATACTTGTTTATATCACTTAATATTTATACTCAATTATACTCTTCTTTGATCCCCTTAAGAAATCGTATTAGGACCCCTTAACACATCCCCTTAAGACAACCTATAATTAGTGTTGGATGCTATTATTTGTTTTGACAACTTATAAATTGTTGGCAACTCAAGGGCACACAACTGAGAGGGGGGGTGAATTATTTGTCACCAAATTTCAAACTTATTCAACTTATTTACCTTATTCTTATATCTAAACATTAATCATCAAAGTATAAGTGAACAACACATAAGAATCACACATCACACCAAGATTTCTACGTGGAAACCTTGTTAGGAGAAAAACCATGGTGGAGGTTAGTCCACAAGATTATACCATATTAAAAGTATAAGATAATATAAATGCACAATGTATATGCATTCAGGAACACTACCTAGAGCTCACTACTCAAATAAAAAATAGGCTTACTTCCCAAAGAAAGACACACTATCTTACATAAAGGTTTTGATTAAATCCATCAAACTTTGAACTAAGAAAATAGCATCTGCTAATGCCTGGTTATAGTTCTGATTAAGCACATGAACACTTCTTCACTCTTCTTCACTATCTACTATTCCTTCAAATGATCTAATTTTTTTTCACACACATGACTCTTAGACTTCACACACATACACATACATTCCTTCAAATGATAAAACAATCGCCCTTATATATCTACAACAAGAAATTACATTATTATAAGTCAGCTCCAATGAAATAGTAAAAATGAATATAAATAGTTGGCACCAAATCAATAAAGACTATTCATGTGAATCAACCAAGGTCTATCACAACATAGTGAATAAAAAAAATAACATCCTCAAACACAAACCACTTTATTTAATTTCTACTTGAAGATCCACAACACGCTTCAACATCTTGTCGGCCAAGAACATGAAAAACATGAACACACAAGAGAAAATCTCAGATCATGAGCACAACAATCAATGTGGATGTGTAACCATAATAGAGCATGAAATGGAAACATTCAAAAAATTCATGAAACATTAGATAATCATTTGCAACAACTGAACTTACTAGGATCACATGATCTTCATTCAGGAACACAAATTGAAGTAAGAAAAAAATATCAAAATAAAAATCTTCAAAACTCAAACAAATCTTCATGTGGATCTCTAAAAATTGACATGGATAAAATAGATATACTTAGAAAGAAACCCTTTATTCCACAACCTCAGAATAGTAACGTACTAATCACATTGATAGAAAGAACTTCACTTCACTACTAACAACCTATAACACTTCTTATTATAATTTTCTCAATATCCTCAACATATACAACTTCTAGGGAAATAATGGTAATAGCTTTGACATCGGTGATAACCACAGATCAACAACACAACACAACATTCGATAATCTCCCCCTTTGGAATCGATGGCAACACATGATGTGAAAAATACCATTAACACAACTACGCTTACTCCCCCTTAGGTTCTGACTCTTCTTTCCTCAACTCTTCTCCCCAAAAATATTTTTCACATTGCTCTTCTCCCCATTTGAAATCAATGGAAAATATTTCTTTTATACAAGCTTTGAACAACATATCTAAACACTTAAAAATATAAATATCTGACTACTCCCCTTGAGTAGCAAGCACCACAACATCAATTTGGATCAAAATATGATCATGAAATGCATGGATTTATGCAAATAAATGTATCGTTACTTCTAATTAGGAGGGGTAATCACCCCTAACTTCCCTCCAAGATACTCAAAAGTATCATTAGGAAATGGCTTGGTAAATATATCTGTAATCTACTCCTTAGTAGGCACATACTCCAATCTAACTTCCTTTTCGCTTACTTTCTCTCTCAAAAATTGAAACTTGATAGATATATGCTTGGTCTTAGGATACAACATTAGATTCTTAGAAATGTTAATAGCACTTGAGTTATCAAAGAATATAGCAATAGGCTCATCATACACAACTCTGATATCCTTCAACATCTATTTCATCCACATTAATTGAGTACAATTATTAGCACTAGAAATGCATTACGCCTTTGCAGTAGATAAAGAAATAGCATTCTATTTTTTTCTTAACCATTAAATCAACTTCATTCCCAAGAAAAAAGATCCACCACTAGTACTTTTCATGTCATTCACATCTCCTACCCAATCAACATTAGTAAAGGCACTCAAAGTAAGATCATCATCTTTAGGATACCATAAACCAAAATCAACTGTCTCCTTCAAGTATCAAAAAATCCTTTTCACAATAGTCACATGAGATTCTTTAGGATCAACTTGAAATATAACAACAATGCATACAAAATTCATGATATCAAGCCTAGTTTGAGTGAAATAAAGTAATCCACCAATCATTGATCTATATCTAGTCATATTTTCCTTCAAAGAATCATCATCTGTTATCAACTTGCATCTGGTCACCATAGGTGTACCAACTGGCTTTTAATCTTCCATACCAAATTTCTTTAGTAATTCTTTCACATTCTTGGACTGAGATATAAAGATCCCTTTATCTAACTGAGTAATTTGCAATCCCAAGAAGAATTCAATCTCTACAATCATAGGCATCTCAAACTCATTTTGCATCTCATTAGCATACTTCATTCACAAGCTATCATCTCCTCTGAATATGATAGCATCAATAAAAAATTCAACAATTAAATCTTTATCACCATTCTTGAAATACAAATTACTATCAATAATACCTTTGTTAAATCCAATATTCACCAATACTTGCCCAATCTGGCATACCATGCTCTAGGGGCTTGTTTAAGTCCATACAATGCTTTCTTCAATTGAAAAACCATATCTTCTTAATCAGTTAACTGGAATCCATTAGGTTGTTCAACATGCACTTCTTCCAATTCACCATTTAGAAAAAGCATACTTGACATCCATTTGATAAACTTTGTAGTCTTTGTAAGTAACATAAGCAAGAAACAATCACACAACTTCAATTCTAGCAACAAGGGAAAATGTTTCTTCAAAATCAATACCTTCCATCTATGAATATCCCTTACACACCAGACTTGTTTTGTTTCTAACCACTTCACCTTGTTCATTCAATTTGTTTCTAAAGACCCATTTAGTTCTAATTACATTCTTATCCTTAAGTCTAGGAACAAGAGTCCATGCATCATTCTTCTCAATTTGTTGTAGTTCCTCTTTCATTGCTTGAACCCAATGTTCATATTTGCATGCTTCATTCACATTGTTAGGCTCAATCTTTGAAATCAAAAAATATTCTTCTACAATATTTCTCCTAGTTTGGACACCTTTGTTCTTATCACCAATAATTTGATCTTCTAAATGATTCAACCTTAATTATCTCAGAGTCTTCTTAGAAAGTTATTCAATTTCAGCTCTTTTGATCTCTCTTCTAGTCTTCCACTAGTTTCTCCTTCCTCTTGATTTTCTTGATTCACCAAAATGATTTGGACTTGACTTGATTTTTGACCTTTGTTTGTACTGTCGTTCTAATTATCAAAATAATATCCACAAGTTTTGGATAGTGCAACTATGTATTCATCAACCTCAAAATTTTCTCTTTTAACCATTTTCTTCAATCTCTTATTGTAACATTGGTAGGCCTTAATTTTAGTAGCATAACCCAAAAATATTCCTTCATCACTCCTAGTATCAAACTTTCCTATATCTTCATCTCTTTCGATATAACACTTGCTTCGAAAGATCTTGAAATATCTAATAGTATCTTTTTGACCAATCCATAGCTCAAAAGGATTTTTACCAGTATCACCTTTGATTTGTACCTAGTTAAGTGTGTGCATAACAATACTAATGGCTTCTCTCCAGTACATATGAGGTATATTTCCTTCCAACATCATGGTTCTAGTAGCATGTAGAACTTTTTTGTTCTTCCTTTTCACAACTCCATTTTGGTGAGGGGTTTGTAGTGTAGACAATTGTCTCTTTATTTCGTGCTCTTCATAAAATGAATTAAACTCACCAAAAGTGAATTCACCACCTCTATATGATCTCAGACATTTAATCTTTAGACTTTTCTCTATCTCAACCATAGCCTAAGGATCTTGAAGTTTTCAAGAGCTTCTAATTTCTCCCTTAAGAAAGTAGCCCACATCATCCTTGAATAGTCATCAAAAAGCAACATGAAGTACCTGTATCCTTGTAAACTTCTAGTTCTAGCAAGACCACACAAATAAGTATGCACAAGATCCAATAATCCACTTGAATTTTGTTTTTTACTTCAGAATGAAATTCTTGTTTTCTTTCCTAACTGACATTCTTTGGATATGGAATTAGTAGGTTCCATCAGCTTAGGAAGATGTCTCACAGCCTTAGTGGAACTTATCTTGAAAATATTATCAAAGTTAACATGACACATCCTATTCCACAACCATATTTCATCAATTTGAGCAATCAAACAACTTTTACTAGTAGCACTTAGGTGGAAAAGGTTACCTTTTATTTGTGTACCTAATGCAATCACATTTTTAGAATTTTCCATTATTTTGCACTTACCATCCATGAACTAAAGTTTCTATCCCTTATCAACCATCTTCCCAACCTTCAAACCTTCAACATAGAAGACATCATCAATATTATGCATACCATCAAGAGAAATGCATCCTCTTCCATGAATTAGACTAGCTATATTATCACCAAATATCACAACACCACAATCATACTTTTCCAAATTCACAAACTTACTTGTATCTCCTATCATATGATGAGAAAAACCACTATCAATTACCCATTCATCTTTCTCTTCAACTCGAGTAGCTAGGGCTTTCTCCACGTTTGTACAACTAGCAGATTCAATAGACATGATATTATTTTCCTTGATAGCAATAAACACAAATTCATCTTCACTTGCATTTCCTTTGTCAAATTCATCATCTGTCACGCCTTCATCAACAACATAGTAACACTTCTTTTGGAATTTAGGCTTGTTAAATCTTGGCTTGGAAACTCTCTCAAGACAACTTGATACAAAATGACCTATCTTATTGCAAGAGAAAAATTTAATAGGAAACTTTCATTTATATTTACCTTGTCCTTTGGCTTCTCTTTTCATAATCAATGCTTCAAGTTCTTCAAGTTTTCTTTCTTCTTCATCAAGATGTCTCATTTTATCCTCATAATTGAATGTCTTTCTATATGAGCCTTCAATCAAATCATATCTATGTCTATCCCTTCCAAAAGTGGTGGCCTTGAATGTAGATTCAACCTTAGGAAGTGCATCACCAAATTAACTCAACTCAAAAGAATTAAGCTTTCCAATCAACATATCTTTGGTAACATTTGTTATAGTCAAGAGCTCTTCAATAGCACTAGCCTTGACTTTGTAAGAATCAGGAAAGGATCTAAGCACCTTAGCAACAATTTCTGATTCGTCTATCTGTCCACCAACACATCTGATACCACACACAAGTTCATTCACTCTTTGCATGAAAGTAGTAACATTTTCATCATCACCCATTTTCAACTTTTCATATTTCCCTTTTAGACTTTGTAGCTTAGCAATCTTCACATTAGCATCACCTTCATATAAGGTTTCTAACCTTTTCCATATCTAATAAGCAGTCTTCAGATCCATCACATTTTTCATCTTAGTATTATTCAAAGCACTCAACAATGCCTCCTTAGCCCTGATATTATACTCAGGATCCCTGATCCCAACAAAAGTAGTAGGACCTTTCTGTAGAATAACATATATATTTTTGGTAATGCTCTAGTAGAGTTCACTAATGCATCTCAGGTGGCACTCCATTCAAATTTTCCATAAAGAATAATTTGTTTCATCAAATCTAGCACAATCCTTCTTATAAGTTTCCATCTTGGACCACCTCAAGCTATTAAAATTCTTCCAAGGAACCACGAGCTCTAATACCAATTGTTCTAAACTCAAGGATAAACAAGTAAGAGGGGGGGTGAATTAGTTGTTAGTGAATTTTAAACTTATTCAATGTATTTACCTTATTCTCAGATCTAAACATTAATCATGAAAGCATAAATGAACAACAAATTAGAATCTCACATAACACCAAGATTTTTACATGGAAACCCTATTAGCAGAAAAATTACGGTGGATGTCAGTCCACAAGATTATACCCTATTAAAAGTATAAGAGAATATAAATGGGGAATTCACATGCATTAAGGGACACTTCCTAGAGCTCATAGCTCAAATAAAAAATAGGCTTACTACCCAAAGGAAGATACACTATCTTACAAAAAGGTTTTGATTAAATCCATTAGAATTTGAACTGAGGAAATAGCATTTTCTAATGCCTGGTTACAGTTTTGGTTAAGCACATGAACACTTCTTCACTCTCCTTCACTCTTCTTCACTCTCTGCTCTTCCTTCGAATGATATGAATTTTAGTCACATACATGACTTCAAATGATAAAATAGTCACTCTTATATATCTAGAACAAGAAATTACATCGCTATAAATTGGCTCCAAACAAGTAATAAAAATGAATATAAACAATCAGGTCCAAATCAATAAAGATTATTCATGAAAATCAACCAAGGTCAGAAACAAGATAGTGAAGACCGAAAATAACATACTCAAACATGAACCACTTTATTTAATTACTCCTCAAAGATCCACAACATACTTCAACACCTTGTCAGCCAAGAACATGAAAAACATGAACACACAAGAGAAAATATCTAATCACAAGCACAACAATCAAGGAAAATGTGCAACACAGATAGAGAATGAACTAGAAACATCCACAAGTATCATGAAACATCAGAGAAGCATCTACAACAACTGAACTTACTGTAATCACATGATCTTCATTCAAGAACACAAACTGAAGTAATAGAAAAACTGTCAAAACACAAATCTTCATAACTCAAATCAAATGTTCACGCAAATCTCTAAAACTTGATGTGGATAAACTAGATATACTCAGCAAGAAAACATTTAGCCCACAACCTCATAACAACAATGTATTGATCACACCAACAAAATAACTTCACTTCACTACTAGCAACTTGTAGCACTTATTACAATTTTCTCAATATCCTCGACATATACAAATTGTAATACAACAATGCTAATAGTGTTGATATCAATGACAACCACATATTAGGAACACAACACAACAACATCCAACATAAATTAGTATTCAATTCCATTATTTGTTTTGACAGCTTACAAATTAGTATTGGATGCCATTATTTGTTTTGACAACTTATAAATTAGTATTCAATGGCAATATTTTTTTTGGAAACTTATAAATTAGTGATGGATGTTATTATTTATATAATTTATTAATTCTTTTGTTCTCTAACCTTGTATGGCATTGTTTATTTCTTAAAAGTTTATCCTTTTTGGTATATAAACAAATTGCTTTGTTTGTAAATTATGATTTATTAACTAATTATTGATTGATGTGAATTTAATAACTTCATTCACTAAATATCACTAATTATTGAATGTACATATCATGTATATCATGTATGAAATCGCTAAATTTCAAAAGTATAAATATTAAAATGTCATATTAATTTCAACTTTAATTTCATATTTATATTTAATTTCACATTAATGTCATTTATTAATTTCTTGACTATGAACATAAAATGCACAAATGTACATGTGTAAATTAAAATTTAAAACAATAATAAAGTCCAATAGAGTACATGAAAAACCAAAAATGTAGTCCATGAAATAAAAAAATATAACCCATAAAATCATGTTTCTAGGTCATGTATTTTCTCTATAATCAAGAGACCTCTTCACGCCATGCGGACTATGCAGATGAATTGAAACACTCTATACAAGATAAAGATGAAATCAGATGTAAGACAATGAAAAATGATTTAATGAAAATTTAATTTATAATTCATCATAAAGTTAAATTGCCATCATATTTGGGTTTTGGATGCTTTGGTTCACCTAAACCAACCTCTAAATTCTCTGAATAAATCTACATAAACAAGACAAAGAAAGTTGAAATTAGATGTAAGTGTACAATTAAAAATGATTTAATTCAAATTTAATTTATAATTTATCATATTTTAATTGTACAGTATTATGAGGTTGTGTGCCCTCTTCTCCAGGCCCTGTTTGTACATGCTCAACTACAAGATGTGTCTCATGCTATAAAAGAAAAGAATTTAAAACATTTATTAGCTCATATTATATATAAATATATATTCATTTTGAAATTTAAAATTAAAGTTATATTCATAATATATAATTTATAATTGACTTTAAATATAATAAAAAAAAAATTACCATGATATTTGGAGCCTGCTCCGCATGTCCTCCTAGAGGTGTAACTATATCTAGGTCAGGGTTGAAAGTCACACCAACAAAGTCCTACAATATCAAATTTAAAGCATGTATACTTGAATTAGGTTAAAATATATATATATTCAAGTTTGCACATTTTGTGTAGATTTTTTTTTAAGCAACCTAAAAATTAGAGGCCTCACGAGTAGCCGTAACATCTAATGTTTTCCCGATGCCCATTCTTATTGTGGTATCAACCTAGACATACATGTATACATTTAACGCTTATAATATTTATAAGTGTACATGCACATTTCATATATAGTGAATACAAATTTCATAATT
>VDFB02325044.1:0-18837 GCA_007258455.2 Sequoia sempervirens | reverse complement strand
CCTAATCAATCCTTGATCTAACAACTCCTGCACTTGTCTAGCTACCTCTAGGTTTTGATTTGGGGTAAGCTTGTAAGCTGCTTTGTTTGGCAATGAAGCCCTTGGTATGAAGTCAATCTGATGACTAATGGCTCTTTGTGGAGGTAAGGTTGCTGGTGTCCCATCACTCACTATGTCTTTATACTTCTCAAGCAACTTCTGGACTGCTCCGGGTATGACTGTTTTCTCAGTCTTGTCCTCTCCTTTGGGTTGCACCATGACCACATATCCTTCACCTCCTTGATGTAGGTTGTTAATGAACTCTTTGCCACTGTTTAATAAGACACTAGGGGTCTTTGACTATCCTTCTTCTTCATCTGACAGTGACTGCAACTTGAATGTTTTTCCATGCTTCTTGAATGAGATAGTATTTGCCTTTCCATCATAGATGACACCTCTGTCATACTGCCATGGTCTGCCCAATAGAAGATGGCATGCATCCATGGGTAACACATCACAAATCAACTTGTCTTTGTACCCTCCAATGGAGAACTCCATCGTTGTCTGCTCATTGACAAGAACACTCTGTCCTTTGTTCAACCATGTCACCTTGTAGGGATTAGTGTGGGGTACCTTTTCCAACTTCAATTTCATCACTGCCTCCTCTGAGATTATGTTGTGATGGACCACAGGTCCACTATCACCTTGCATATACTTTCCCCAATTATTTTGCATCTCACTCTAAATAAGATAGCTTCTTTGCCTTGGCTCTTCCTTGACCGATTGTTTGATCAGAACTCTACTAAACATTAGATTCTCCCCCACTTCTGATTCAATGTGACTAACCTCTGGTGATTTGACACTCATGTTGTCCTCTTGTGCATATGCCACTCTCTTCTCAGTATTTGATGAAGATAAAAGCATATAGGGCACCTGGCGGGATGACCTGTTTGATATGATTATCTTTTCACATGAGTAACAAAGTGCCGAACCCTGCCACCTGCTCCCTGCTACTCTATTTGAACCTCCTTGAGGTCCTCTACCTCTTCATAGCCTCCTCTAGAAGTTATTTCACTTCCATGTTCATTAGTTTTACAGCTCTCCACGATTTCTTTGCTTCAGTCCCTCTACCTTGATATCCCACCTCTATGTCCTCTTTGATCTTTCGCGTTTGCCCTCTACTCTTAAGTACATTTCTTGCTTCCTCTTGTTTCTTTCCTCAATCTTGAAAGCTAGTTGATAGCATTGGTGCATTGTCTTGGGACTTAGAAGAGTCATCTCCTCTTGAATGTTCCACTTCAAACCGTTAAGGTATCTAGCCACCTTGAGACTCTCATCCTCTCCTCACATTAGACCTCATACAAAGCTTTTGAAACTCCTCAAGATAGTGTTCACATCTTGGTCTCTTTGCCTCAAGCTTTGTCTTTTCTTGTGTAACTGAATCTCATAATCATTTGGCATGTATGCTTCCCTCACTTTGGCAACCATTCCTTTCCAAGTTGAAATAGGTTGCTTGCCTTCCTTTTCCCTCTCTGTCTGAATGAACTTCCACCATGTCAAGGCAGAACCTCTTAGTCTTGATTTGGCCACCTTTACCTTCTGTGCCTCAGTGACCCCATCACATTCAAAATGGTTTTCCATACCCTCTATCCAATCCATGACTAGTTCAGCTTCCATTTTCCCACTAAACAGTGGTATGCCTTCAAGTGCCTTTCCACTCAAAGCCTTCAATGCCTTCAAGAAAGGTTCTTCTTTCAAAATAGGGTTAGGTTCAGGGACCTTATCTTCCTCTGCAACCTCTTCTTTCTTTGGTATCCTTCCTTCAAACTATACATCATTCAATGCTTGCTCAAGTTGGTCTATCCTCTCCTTCAATAGCCTATTTTCTTCCTCCTGCCCTTCAACCATCTTGGCCAACTTTGCATTTGTCACCATGATGGAAGAACCACTAGACTCAGTCTCAAACATACAATAGTCAATCCCAAATCTTTAACTTGCTCTGATACTAATCTGATAGGGAGGTTGGGTGAAACTTTCATAGTTTCATGCTCTATGTCTTGTTAGAAGACTTTCAAGGTGTTTTGCTCCATCACCTTAACCTATAGGTCCCCTTCTCATGTTTAGGTACCCTTGGTTCTCCTGGCCAACCCCACTATCAACACTTATTCAACCAACCAAGTCAAACTTGGTGCCAAAGCTCTAACTCTTCCTTAGCCTTTAATCTGCCCTAAAGACTAACAACACCTCAACTCTCCATTAGACCTTGCAGGGGTATAGAGATGCCTTCAATAGTTTCCAACCATCCTCCTAGGGTTCCTGAAGGTTCACAACACTTCACCCTTTTCATCGCTTTCACAAACCCTCATCTAGGGTTAAAAAGGCTACTAGCCAAGAGCCCCAATTAGGCCTCCATCTCTGAGTAAACTGGTCTTTGCTCAAAAATATTCCAAGAACACCCCATTCTTTCTCTTGAGGTCCTTGGTTCAATTGCACAACTCTCAAATATTTTTGGGGTTTTGGGCCTTTATCAGCCGTACAAAGCCAAATCTTGAAAATGGGCATAAACTAGGGTTTTAAGCCATTTTCTGGTTGCCTTCAATCTGTCAAGCCTTTTCACTCACCAAAAGAGTTAGTGGAACCTCCTCCTGCTTACCAGACCTTGGTAAGACCTTCCCCTGCCTTCTCAAAAAGGATATTCAGCAAGAAACAATCACCCCTGCAAGTTAAGTGCCTTGCACTCCTTGTCTTCCCTAGCCGGGCTCTTCCTGGCTCGCCTAGGGCAAGACTTTGCTGACAGCTCCCATGCTCACACCAACCCTAGAACCTACCATATGTACACACATGGAGTCTAGACGCTGTTCCCAAAAGGCCGTACAATTTGTACGGTGGGAAAGTGGCCTAGCACTCCATTCTTTCCTGACTGTCTGGTTCAGACCAGCAACAGGGTTAAAACAAGAATATTTACAAACAGTGATTAAAAATGAATAAAGGAACTAAATAATGACACACAAGCTTAGAAGACTAACAACACTACATCCTCCGTACAAAACAGTAATAAATTCAATCCATTAAAGCTCTTCCTTGAAGCAAAATCAGAAAATGACTCACAAAACACTGTTTTACTTCCAATTCACAAAGTTTTCTCACAATGCTAAAGCTTCCAACCCTGCTCTCAGGTCGAGGCACACCTTAAATAGGGTTCCTCAATCAGTTATCTTCTTTGGTCGGACTTATTCATGACCTAATGGCCAAAGTTACAAAATCCACTGTGTTTTTCAACTTTTGCCAAATGTTAGCAACCTAAGCAAGATGAGTTACTAAACTCATCCATCCTTTCACTTCTTATTCTACTGATCACAACAGATCAAGACTTATTCATAAACCTCAAATGCTAACTAAATGGTCAACATGACCTCAAAATAACACATCAAAACAAAATTCAACCTAGACTGCTTAAGTGCCTAGTGTTTCCTAGGTGCTCCTGCACCAGTATCTATCTCGGTCAACCCCACCTCTCTTGCTACGCTCTTGCTTGAACATGCCTGGCAATGAAAGTTAACTAGTCCATATTCTGCATGTGCTATGCTCCTCTGAGTGTATTCTTCATCAATTTTGAAATTCAGTCTGTGCTACATTATGTTCACTCTCCTTGCTATCTTTATAAAAGAAAACATAAAGAATGGAAGTCATGAAATGAAGGTGACAATGTGCTGCCCAATCTCACCAAGGAGAGTCTTCTGATCCCCTAATATGTTAATGCCAATGGCATCATTAGAAAACCAATTGAAGTTTTTTTGACCACTCTGACTAACTAAGAAAAGGATTCCGTTTTGCTCTCCCTACTACCCCCTCATTTCAATTAATTTCAATGCCCTGAGGGTTTTAGTTAGACGGAGCTTTTCTATTAAATGTTCATATGTGGAGACCTTGTCCATCATGTTATGCTCTATGCCTTAACTTCCTTTTTTGGATCAACAAAGCATATAGCCTATCAATAACTTGTGACCCTTGTTGACAAACTTTGTCAATTCATTTTTTGTATTTTTCCTATTTGCAACTGGCTGATCCAATTACCTCTGCTGACAATTTTGGCACAAAATCCGTGGAGCTCGATATTGGCTGCAAAAGGTGAACAATGTACTCTCAAAGCTGTTTTTTCTCAGCTTTGAGAGCAACTTTGTCCTTTCTTATCTTTAAGGACTCTCTCCATTATCTTATCAAATGCAACCTGGAAGAAATTTTGTTCCCCCTGTTGTGAGTGTGGGCCCAAATTGGTCTTGATTGTCTGAAAATCAGTATTTTCAACCCTATGCACTGGCTTAAACTTAGGAAAAACAACTGCTTCAACTATCAAATGCCCGTTTGTGTTCCTCTTTATGCGTGATTGCCCTTCAGCTTCTTTGGAGCCGATTGTGCAAAAAGGGAGGAAAGAGCTGTGAAATTGATTAGATGTGACAACACTATCTTTCTCTTCTTGGAAACCTTGGTTCTAATCCATTTGGGCATTTCTCACATTGGCGCTTGTCTGCTAGGTGGGATTTGTCATGAAACAACAGTCAGTCAATGGGGAATCCACTTCATCTCCCTAAAATCAAGGTCAGTTTGTACTGAATTAGAAGTTCAATTAAAAGTTTTGCACATAGTTAAATAAACAGATTGAATTCCTAAAATAAAGTGACAGTTAGCGCATTGTTAGGAATTCCTAAATAGAGGACAGTTATCATGGGGGATGATGAGGAACAAAATTTAAGAATATTTTGCCAAGGAAGACCCATTTAAATATTTCTTAGATTGCTTATAGGTGATGGGAAAATGAAGCCTAATGCACAAGGGGGCTAGGATTCAATCAATTTTTTGCACTATTAGATTGCGTCCTAATAGGACTAACTCAAAAACACATTACAAACAAGAGGATGCTCTAGCATACTGTCAAGGCATGTAATAAACTTGGTGGGATATGTAAGGGCCAATTAACAGGTAAAGAACTCAAGCAAATAAAATAATGCCCTAATATACCCTCAAGACAAGTTACAGGTATAGTTAGTATTTGTTGCACAATTTTAACTAAATATATTGAGGATGATTCACTGATTAGTTATAGATTGAGTGTGATTGCTAGTCAAGGAAGATTACAGCCACTAGACTTCCCCTTTTATTCCCTACCCTTACCCATTATAAGAAGCTGTCTAACCATTTGACCACTTATGAAGGATTTGACCACTTATTGTATGTGTTTATCTTTTTTCAGGGTTATAGTGCTTGGTGCAAGTGATAATGAATTTGGCTTTGAATTGAGATGGGAAAAAAAGTGGCTTCAATAAACCCACCATCTCACAGCCTTTTAGCAACATTGTTTCTGCCTTTGATCTTTTCCTCTAGATCCAATTCTTGTACATTTACATTCCCTTGTTCTATATCCTTAACTTTTGGATATCTAGAAACCAGCACTAAAGGAGAATCTCTATCTTGGAAGTGATAAGCCATTGAGGAAAGCCTAGGTGTTTGTTTTATTCAATCTTGGTGAATTGAATATGAGAATGACTTCCCTTTTGCTGAGTTTTCACCTCCAAGTCCTAGCTGAAAGTGAACAAAGGAAAACCTTCAATGGAGCTTGGAGAGAATGAATGAACAAGTGCAATCCTCCAATGTTCTTCTGGGAACTTTTTTTTATTGTTGCTCCTAAAATAAATCTTTTTAGGAAGTGCTTGTCTTCTAACTTACACTTGCTGATTTTTGTTTACAAGGCTGCCTTAATCCCTTAGTGTGTGCCTTGTATATTTGATGTTCACTTTAACTAAAGCTTGCCCCATTTTTCTCAAGCGTGACCTTGGAGTGTTTTGTCAAACCTTGGCATCAATTTATAGCAGTACATTTCAATCTACCATGAGGTCAATCTTTAAATGTTTTGGTGAAACCCAGCAAACAATGTCAAAACATGTGCTTATGAATTCCATGCCCTTTTATGTTTGTTTTGATTTCAAAAACTTCTTGTAAGATCTGACCAATCAATCACGAATAAAGTATGAAAATTAATGAATAAAATAAATATAATGGTTATTCAGAGTTGAAGAGTCAAAGACTTGACTAATTTTTTATTTTATATACATAAAATGATTCTACAACATTATAACCAACACATGTCCATTTTCAATACAGTCATGACTATAAAACTCAAATTGTTTTATGTTACAGACACATGTTCACATATCTTGAAACCATTCTCAAAATCTGCAAAGAGAGAAGGAGAGAAGAGAAAGAGAGAGCATCATCGAGGTGATATTCATCTTGCCATGAAGCATTAAGCTTCCCCATGCTACTTCCATTGCAGAAGTCTGATCCATCACAAAGGAGCTAGCAATATGAGGCCAACATGCATGATGAAATCTAGTTCACTATGTGCATCACTGACATTCTAGCATACTTACATGCTCATGCAATATATATCTAATGCACATGTCCATTGATAAACATATATTACGGAATATAATGTAAATCAACCCAAGCAATGCACTTATGAATGTAAATCAATGTTTATAATATAAAATATCCCAATCATTTCACTATGATATCTTGACATTCAATAGGATAGATGAAACAATATCCAGAGACAATGTTCGTAACAGGCTTTAAGTCCTTGAAATTTAACTTAAATAATATATTTCCAAGGTAGTAATAGCTATTGATTAGTTCACCAAAGAACCTAATCTACAAGACAAATATAGTTCCTTAAATCCACTCTATACTAATTGTGGTCCTGTGATCCAAGCTATACCTTTTATATGAATTGGATTCTTTAGGGGTTTAGCCATATGCCACATAATGCCAACTTACCTGACAGTCTTGAGGATTTTATCAATAAATTATCTTACCTCATTGCAATGTTCATTTTTGTTTTTGCTATTTTGATTTTGTCTCTAGGGAGTCTTTGGAGTACTAATATCAGATATGTTGAGGACTTGATCACATTCTTCTTTCTTAGTTGATTGAAATGATTTCCTCCAATAATTCTGCCCATCTCATCTCTTAATTTTTCCTTAAATGAGGGAAATATAATGAAGGGATTTTGTTAATGATCACCACTGCCTTATCATTGCTCATAAAATACTTATGTTGGGTCTTCATGATAATATCATAATTAGCTTGAAATCATAAATGCAATTTTTTTTTCTTTCTATTTTATGTATTTGATGTCTTTGATATGTATCCACATTTAGATATTTCATTAACACTTATATAAATATAATGAAATATATAAATGTGAATCAACTTGGTTGGCTTCGTTACAATTATAGAATTCATTGGCTGAAAGTTACTCATTCAGTATAAGAATTACAATGATAGCTATCTCCATTGTTAGCTACCATATGAGTTTATATGGATAAAATAAAGAGCTAGGATAGGAATGCATATGTGTTTTGATATTAATGGACCTCTTAGATTCATCTAATGATCTTAGTTATTGTTTTATAATATAGGAGAAAGAAAATCTTTCATGAGAGCTAGTGAAATTAAAAAAGCTTTGGCCTAATGTGCATATGTTCATGTTCTAACTTGAGAAAATGCTATAAAATTTAAGATGACCACGTTATTTTGTACATTCAATGACTCATGTGTATGAAGATCAACTGCATTCTAAGGTAGATTATATCTGAGGCATTGCTAAAGACTTATTTTATCAATTTGTTATTTAGTCAAAGCATGAGTCTTGAGTATTTATTATTTCTTGAAATTTATTTATCCAATAATTGTGTTCTCTGTGCCTAAATCTTTCATAAGAGCTAGTGAAACTAAAAAGGCTTTGGCCTACTGTGCATATGTTCAGAGAAAAAACTGTAGAATTTAAGATGACTACATTATTTTGTACATTTGACTCCTCATGTGCAAGAAGATCAACTGCATTCTAAGGTAGAGTATATGTGAGGGATGGCTCAAAGACTTATTTTGTCAATATTTTCTTTAGTCAAAGCATGAGTCCTGAGTATTTATTATTTCTTGAAATTGATATATCCAATAACTGTGTTCTCTATGCCTTTTTGAACCAGTCCATACTGTTCTTTGACAACTGATGCACTGGACATGGTCTAACCACATTTTGGTTTGATGTGTTTTTCTGGTTAAATATGTCTGATATTAACTTTATCTCCTGGTTATGAGTGTCTTTTATTAGTGTTTGCAAGTATGAAATTTGGAGCATACTGGAAATGTTGGTATTTACTAAAATTAAATTATTGATTGGATTATTAGAGAAAGGCGTCAAAACATACACATTAAGTATTCAGAAACGAGTTGGAATAGTAGTTACCTGTAGAGACATACGGGTAATCATCAAAGCTACATTGTTTGAAGAGCTGATTGAGTGAGAAGAAATGGCGACATGTGAACCAGATCCAGATGTTGTCCGTTGGGGTCTTGATCTTCTTGGTGGAGATTCTTTTTCAAGTTCAGGGGATAGAATTAATGCTACTCAATTAAGTGATGCTACTCTCTATGAGGGAATTAATGCCACAGAATCTCAACTGCAAGTGGAGCCTAGCAATGTAGAAAGTGATGAGGTAATTGCACATGCCCTTCAAGAAGAATTTTCTCATCTTGCAGCTGTAGAAGCATCAGGGGATTCACAGCCTGCAGAAGATCATTTACAGGCTTCAATACTTGCACAGGATTGGCTTGGTCCAAGCTGGCGAATTTCTGGTGAAGGTATTGCCAATGAAAATAAAAAATTGTTAACATAATGAAATATATTTGTGTTACAAGCTTCCAAAACAAGTTACAAGATTATAGACATTGCATTTGTGTTGCCAGTTGCAGAGCATATGGAGGAACGAGAAGAAACAACTCATCAACAGGAGTCTAGTCCATGTTCAAGTCCTGAAAGGTCCCAAAATGACTTGGATGATGAGTGTACATCTCCTAAGTTTTCAGATGAGTTTTCTCCTTTGGATGGGGAAGTGAGCAGAAGATTGACACAGATGAATTCTGTGCCGGTGAGTTTATTAGTTTTAACTGCACTGTATTTATGGTATATTTGCAGTAACGTCAAAATGTGGAGAGTATCACAAACTGGGCTTTTTCCAGGCAATGGAAGAAAGGAACATGCAAACACAGGCATTTTCTTTTCTCCATTCTAATATACAAAACTTCAAAAAATGCCATTATATGTCAAAACATTTCATACATAATAATTTATTGTTTAAGATTTCTTTAAATTTGCACAAAATATGATGTTTAAAATTTCAAATAAGTCTTTTTTCAATATATAGTGTGTGGTAACCATGATTTAGCAAATATCTATCTTGACCAGCAGATTAGGTAGGTTTTTCCAGCCCTATGTTCAAATGAATTTGTGGGTTATATTGCTGTGCTTCTACTCATTGGTAAGACTTCTGGATTAGTTTTCAAGGTTCACTGGCCTTACTGTCCAGTATCTCTAATATCTCAGCAATAGCATGTTATTGGGGCTTTTTTCTTTATCTGCCAAAGCAAAATAGCTCCATACTATCAGTGCCACACATCCTTGTGATTAAGTTCCTCAAACTAGTGTGGTAGGATATCCTGTTCTTGCAACCTGCTTCCCAAACTACTTAAGTGTGTTCCTCATGGTTATTGTTTTAGCTGGTTTGCATTTGTAGCATGCTTGATGTGGTCCCCATCAATTTGAAATACTAATTATCACCACTTATAAAGTCAATGCCTACTTTTTGACCTTGGATATTTACCTCCATATGTTAAAATGTCTAGGAGGGGTGATCCTGCTCTCTATTTTCAAATAAGCAACTGGCCAATCTAAGAAACCTGATAAGTCATCCATGGGTCCCATCAGTCTGACTTGGAACATTTTCAGTCATTAGATAGAAAGATTGACAATGCCTGTTAGCTGGGTCAATAAGTGGACCACCGCCATTTTGTCACTTCCTTTCATCACTTGGCCATTCAGACTTCACAAAACAACCAACAGATCCGATTAAGCAAAAACCTGATTCCTCTTTGTCAGTTATCATCTGTTGTGGGTCCATTTGAACTTAAGGCATATGACTGGACCAACCGATCTGCAAATGCCTGATCAAAAACCTCCAAACTACTTCCTTTGATTCTAAAGCTGAATAGCAATTAAAGAAAATATGCAGATTTCTAACACTTGAACAATTTTTTTCAATATTCAGAGTCCAGACCACCAACTATGAACCAAATCATAGATAAGCCATACTCTAAAATTCTTAAAGGAACCAAATAATCTCAGAACTATTAGAATACAGAGGTAAAGAGCAGGAAATTTTAGATGGGCTGTTCAGAGACCAAGACAAAGAACCACATCCAAGCAAACCTTAAGTGATTGGCTTCTAGCAAGACTAGATTCTTGGGCCATAAAGACTTGTTTACTTGCATTTGTTGCAAAAGAGTGTTTTCAACACATTCGTTTCTTATCGATGCCCTCTTTGTGATCCTTGGACTTATCAATTTTTTCCCAAACCCTTTTCCGTGGGTGATTGGAAGAGAGCCTATTCTGTTCATGACATATAAAACACCCTAAGTTTTGAGTTAAGATAATACTAAAAGGTTTCCAAGTTCTCTGAACCCAGCACTTAAGTATAAACTCTTATGGAGTTCTCCCTACGAAATCACCATTCAGGGAATATTTTTCTACCCATTTGCAAGAATTATGAAATTCAAGTAAATTGCAACTAAATATCAGGAGAATTTTCCTCAAGAGATTGCACACTACCTCAGAGAATAACTTTGGGATGAACTTCTTCTCCTTTTTGGTGCCCTTAATCTCTCCTCCAATAGCTACTGTGACATCATTTGATGTTTGCAATCGTAAAGGCCATTAAATAGCAGGATATGTATGGCCATAGGGGCAAGCAGACACGGTGTGCACAATAATGCAGCACCAATATCTCCCACTTTCTTCTCTATAGAGCAAAAAGAATATGAGACCAAGGGGACAGAAAAACCTATGGCAGGACAAAAACATAGCAAAGCACTACAAACCTAAAGCAACATATCTTAAATCAGTTTATTGTTTACTGTATATTCATCTTTGTATTTGTACTTGGAAACATGATTTGAAGATTAACTACATTTAACCCCTTGATTTATGTCTGCATTGATTTAGTATTTAGTTAGTTATTAGAGCCTAGGGTTACTTTTACCCTCGCACTAGCTGAATGTACTTTCAAGTCTCATTGACCTACATTGGTCGTTTGTAGAAATTAATTTAAGTTATTTCTTTCCTTCTTTTGCATAGCATGCACATCAAGGACCCTATCCAGCATTTTTGTTCAAAATCTCTGTCAATAAAAACTTGTTATGCATTGCTAGTCAGATAACAGCTTTAATTATTTTGCCGTGCCTTGCTACTCCAAAGTATTTGCGATGTAAATCTTCAACATTCTTCTTTCTTCCATGTTCTTAATGTGTAAGCAATTTATATGTCAATTCTATGCTCTTCATCTTATGATATCTGGCCATCTGGGGACTTCAGTGAAGAAACCTCTTCTTTTGAGCTCTTACATTAAAATCTTTAACTATTGAGTTGTTTTAGTAGTTTTAGATTGCGTTTTGCAAGATTGCTAGTTGTTAGTGGTCCAGTGCATAGTTTCTAACGATTGGTAGACCTTTTGACTACATCTCAGGTCAAAACTCTTTTTGTGACTTTCAAATAATTAAGCATCCTTCCCAATAGTTGGTAATTATAACCTTTATGGTAGGGTAAACATTGAGGTATGTATGATTGATTGAGCCTTTGATAGAAGAACACTGCTCGGTAGATGAGGCCCAGGCCTTTGAGGGGAGCTGTTGGATGGACTGGGGAATTTTTCAATAAATCCATAAAGATATGGGAAAAGGTGCAGGAAAAGTCCTCAATAATGTCACAAACTTTGACAAATCATTTTGAATCTTCAACAAAAGTGATTAGAGAGGTCATTGAAGAAAGCAACATCTAACAATTGTCAAAAGCTGTTAGATTAAATTATTGGAGGATCATGCAAAATGTTGGAGGAATATTGAAACAATATTGAAAACAACCATTACACCTGATAAATGCAAAAGGAACAGTAATGAAGAGGTGAGAACTGTTAATGATCTATTGCAGCGTCAGAAGTAACTTCCAGCGATATCCTCTTTATAATAAATTAAATGATAGCATGATGCTATTTAATTTATTCAAACTCAAGAGGTGCGATTCTTATAAAGAGATTTTTCATTTGTTAAGCAACAAACCTTAAATGAATAATCATCATTTGTGTTATGGCCGACCTCTCCTCATTGGCGCGATTAATTAAAAGAATATATATATTTATTCTTTGCTTGGCCGACTTGATATATGAAAGGAGGTGCCTCTTCAATTTGTATATAAAGGAGTTCACTTATCATTTGTAGATTATTCAAGTTCGATTCATTTCAAGCAAGTTCAATTCAGTCAAGTGCGAATTGCATTAAGAGCAGATTGCGAATTGTTTCAAGGGCAGAGTTAGATATTGGAAGGTGCAGATTATTATCTGCCATTGCATCTTGTGTAGGTGCTGAAGGTTGGCCTTGTTATTGGCCTCATTGTAAAGAGGATTGTTGCCTCTATTTATATATATAAGAGAGATCTTTGTTGCTGGGTTTTTCTCCCTCAAGAGGAGGGTTTTCCCAGGATATCTGCTGTGTTATTGTGTCTGATTTTGAATTAATTTTCTGTGCATATAATCTGATTATAAAATTTACAATGAACTGACAAGATTTGGCTGGATGTAATTAAAGTTATTAATGTTACTAAAGGTTTTCCCAAACCTTTCAATACAAAAAAACAACATTATGTGTGATGTAAATAAAGAAGATATGGGTAAAAAAGATAACTTGAAAAGAAGAAAAGACAATAGGTTCTTAGAAGCAGAGTTTAGTCACAAACAACAGTGATGGTAGAATAAAAAGGGCTTGGTTTGTCAATAAAATAGAAGGCTAGTAGAAAACAGAAAGCCATCTGTAGAAACGCAAGGTCTTGTGCTTGAAAAAACAACAAAATGAAGAACACAATAAGCATAAAGCCAAACAAGACTTGGATCAACTACGAATGTTTGAGAGAAGGAACAGCCAGTAAACCAAATGAAAAATCAGAGTTTCAAGTGGCAGAAGGGGTGGTGGAATTATGTCAAACAAGATGCATACAAGCTCTCAAGAGAGGAGAAAGAGGCAAACCAAAAATACTTTTGAGAGGACAGGAAAGGGTCCAATGTTTGAGGATATCACTATGGCATAGTGATACTCAAATCTTCAATACTCTCTTTGACCCAAGAAACCAAGAAGAAATAGAGGTGGTAACCATACAGACATTGAAACAGAGAAAAAAGCTGATAAGAAAGCTAAAAAGGGAAGAAACAAACTAATTTAAACTACTCTAAATTAGCTACAAACATGAAAGGGAAATAAAATAAAATCCTTGACCTGCCAATGGTGGATAAGAATTCATGGGGTAACAAGATTCTTGAAGCTAGGCATCCTTGATGGGAAGATCTCTAGGAGGGATAACCCACAAGTCTGTTGCAGGAGAATTGTGTTAACTGAGGATTCAACACTTAATGCTAAGCTGGAAAGGAAAGACCTGCAAACAGAAATTGTGGAAGCAGAAAGACAACAGTCCATAGGCTGTAAATCAGAAGTTGCAGAGACCTGAGCTGCTTGAATTTTCAAATACCTAGGGGCATCAGAGGCTTTGCAGTGATTGGAAATACATAGGGGCATTAGAGGCTTTGCAGTGATTGGAAAAGGATGGCTGATTGGACTTCTCAGGAGCAATTGGAAAGGTTCAAAGAGGATATTGAAGTGCTAAAGATGCATGTAATTCTCTTCCCTGTATTCTTTAGCTTTCAATTACTCCCTAAAGCACTTGTGACAGAACCACCACATATATCAGGGTGGAATTGCCATGGCGCTTTTGCAACATAGGTGGTGGTTTCATCATTTTGTGAAGCAAATGATGGGTAGGAGAGAAGGAAGAAGGGACATGGATGCCTAGGGTATCCATGTGGAGATTGGAGCAAGCTCAAAAGGTATCAAAGCAATACTGAGGGCAATTGAGAGAGAAGCAACTGAATTGGATTGGCAAAAGGGGTGATGGTGACATGGTTTTAAAATAGGAGATTGACAAGTCATCAGTATACGCAGTTGTGACACTGCAACAATTTTGGGTGCATATATTCATCTCTATTGGTAATGTGGTCAACCTTTTTATGAAGCATTTCCAATAGTGAGTCCTTAACTCCTTTCCACTCAAAGCTAATTGATGGAAAAGGTATGTGGATGACACCAATCATAGTTGGTCTCATGAGAATGAAATGTTGGAGTTCCATGCACATTTGAATAGTGTTTATAGCATTAAATTTGTTAAATAACTGGATGTTAGAGGATGTCTTCCCTTCATATAGATGTTCTCCTTAGAAGAAAAGTAGGCTGGTCTCTTGCTAGATCTGCAAAAAACACACACATACTGATCTTTACTTACATGCCTCATCACATTATCATGTGCACAAAAGCAAGGGTCCTTTGGAGCTTGGTGAGAAATGTGTTCATGATCTCCAATTAGAAACAAGAGAAAAAAGAACAATTAGGAATTTGTTTCTTAGATTGTCACAAGTGCAACTTTTGAGGTTTATTGGATTTGATTGACCAACTTCAAGCTTTTCTTGTTGATATTGAAGTAGTTTTCAATAAGATTGCTAGGATTCTTTAAGTATGAAAATATTTAGATGGAATTTGATTCTCAAAACAAGATCAAGAATTACATGAAGTTGATTAAAGATAAACTAGAACCTAAAGTTTAAAGTGTAGAGTCTATTGTATTTAAGTGCTCTGGTGGGAGATCATTCATCGAAGAAACTAGCATATCTATTCAAACAAAGATTAAAGAGCATTTAATAGATATACATCTTGACAAGTTGGCTTCAATGGAACAAAGCACCATGTTTACATTGAAGATGTAGAGGTGTTTGGCAAGGAGGAACATTTCTTTAAATGGAGGCATCCCAAACAACATGAATAGAGACAAGGGCTTGAGCCCTCATCAACTTTTGAGGCCCATAGTTCTCAAACATAGAGGTAGCCCATTAGCAAAGGGGGTTCATTAGTTGAATTAATCTATTAACGATCTTTTTGATTTATTAATTAGCTACTGTAGCCATAAACTTGTGGATCT
Source organism: Sequoia sempervirens (assembly GCA_007258455.2). Lineage (NCBI taxonomy): Eukaryota > Viridiplantae > Streptophyta > Pinopsida > Cupressales > Cupressaceae > Sequoia > Sequoia sempervirens. The sequence goes on along the minus strand of VDFB02325044.1, from coordinate 3,683 downwards.
AATAATTAATTTATTAGGTGCTTGATAGCGACTAGTTTATAATGACATGTATATGTATTACAAACACTAATGTTATTTATATAGATTAATTAATTAATTAATCAGTGCTCTCTTGGCATCTAATGCACTTTAAGAGCTATCTATAAAGGTCTTATCTGCATTCCAATAGGTTTCGATGATCATTCAATGTATCACAAGCAAGCCTTTACCAAGAAAGGATTTAACCATAAAGGGTTTTACTTTTAATTTTTTACAGAACATTGTCAGTTCACTTTCCTTTCCCTGACATCTCCATTTGTTTCATAGAATTGGCTAGCGGCATATAATCAAGCAAGGTATGAGCATGACAAAGCACAGTAGAATGAGCTGCATAAGGATGGGAATTAATTCCCACATACTCAAGTAGTTGGCTATCTACATAGTGTAGGAGCTGGACATTGATTGGTGGTTAAGGTCATCCGTCTTATTGCCGGATTTATGCTATTTGCTATTGATAGTAATCCAGTGATTAAGCTCATTAGTGCCTGATTTATGCTATTTGCAATATCTAGTATAATCAACTTCAAAATGTTTTTAGTTTCCAGGAGTAGCTATTGGTATTTACTATTAACTTACTACTAAGCAGTTAGTAACTGGTAAACTTAGCAGTCATCTCTATTATTAGGTCATAGCTTTTTTTCCATAGTTCCACCGAGTTTTGGGGACGAGGACGGGGGGACGGCAGGGGACGGGTTTCGGGGGTGCGGGGGCGGGGGGCCTAAGTTTGGGGACGGCGGGGGGACGGCGACAGGGGGGCGGTGCGCTGAAATACATATAGTACTTGAAAAATTAGTCATAAAAAGATGTATAACTGTAAAAGCCTAAGGAATAAGTAAATTTTAGAGTTTTTTAAACACATTGCAATGATTTCATTGAACTAGTGAACATTGAAACAATGAAAATCAAAATGAAAATATACTTGTAACTTAATAGACATTGTGATTGGAACGAGAACTAGTTGTTTCATAATTTGAATTTCAAAATTTCATAGTCATGATTCATAATTACAATCAAGTATCAAGTTATCAACACAACAGTGTTCAAATTTCAAACTTCAAAAACAAAATACTAAATACTAAATAGTTAATGGTCTGATGCCTCTAATGATCTAATCATCTCCAACTCCAAGGTCCATGCCAATCTCCTCATCACTAGAACCATCGGACGAGGACCCCAAATGCTCAAGCTCATCTAAACCAATACCAACCAGCCCTGTCTGTGTAGCATCCTCATCTATCTGTGCTGGCTCTTTTGGCTCTACATCCCATCTGGTTGCTGGACTCTCCTTGTATGTAGTTGTACTACGATCAATGAGACGTAAGGCACTATGGACAGCCACAAGCTTCTCTGCCCTCCTAGAAGTGAGCCTGTTCCTCTTAACAGAGTGGATGAAGTTATAAGTGGACCAGTTCCTCTCAGAAGCAGAAGAACTAGAAACCTGGGACAGCAAACGAATGGCTAGAGTAGTAATCAAAGATCTAGGCCCATGCATAGTCCACCACAACTTGGGGTCCTCTTGTGACATAGTCTCCAAATCTACTTTGGCTGCCTTTGAATATCCCCAAAGAGTTGCAAATTTTGTCCACTTAGTACGAAGCAAGCTGGCCTCTATAGGATCATACATTTTGTCAATGGCCTTCATGAACCCTTCCTTCACCTCAACATCCTCCATAGGTGTCACTCTGTCGGGACGTGGCACATACCACTTTGGATTCAATGCGTAGGCAGCCATGTGTAAGGGAGTGTTGAGTTTCTCCCATCTATGCTGAATGATTGGATAAATATGCTCAGTGTAGAATTGCATTGTGGGGTCCTTCTCTCGCACTTTAGCCTTCATTTGATCAAGCATGGAATCAATGCATTCATATACCTCTCAAGGGAAGGTGCATTAGAATCCCCAAATCTAATAACTTTGAAGACTGGCTCAATGATGGAGACAATATATTTGCCATCAGCCCAAAAGACATCATTCTTCACCACCTCCTTAACCCTCAATCCCTGCGGTGTCTTCGACTCAGGCCATCTGTTCGATTCTGCTGTCATTACCATTAGCTGCAAAGGCTCTTGCAACTCAAGCATCCTCTCTAAGAGAATAAAGTATGATGCATACCGAGTGTCTACAGGCTTCAGGAATTCCTTCTTGGAGAAGGACCTGAAAAGTGCATGTGAATGATGATGGTTGCAGATAAACATCTGCACATCTCTAGCATCACTGACAATAGATTTGATCCAGCTGATTTTACCCATGTCCTTAAGTGCATTATTCATAACATGCACACAACAAGGAGTCTAAAAAATGTGTCTATAGGCTGCCTCAATCAACCTCCCTGCAACTCTGCACACATGGACCGCATCTGTCACTACTTGCACCACATTTTGTGGCCCAACCTCCTCTATAGCATCCTTGAGGAGCTGAAACTGATAATGGGCATCCTTGCTATGCCCTGAACAATCAATAGCCCTAAGGAAATAAGGGCCCGCTACAGATGTGACGATGATATTGATGAGTGGACGATGCCTAATGTCCGTCCACCCATCCATGACTATGCTACATCCACTTGTGACCCAGGTTCTCTTCATCTTCTCCATCAAAATATTAATCTTGGAATAGTTTTGATCCAAGATTGTTGTCCTCAATTTATTCTCCCCTGGTGGCACATATGATTGTCCTGCCCTTATTATTTTTGACACAACTTCCTTATAATAAGGAGAGCGAGCCACGTGGAATGGAATGCCATTGGCAAAGAAGAATTTGCCAATGGCATCATCTGCCTCATCCTTTGCCTGCACATTGAATAAACTTGCTATAGGTTGTGAAGATGCCATCTTACGTTTCCCCCTAGGCTCTGCTAAACTTGAACTGAACGGATTTGGTGGCCTTTGACTCTGCAAAGTAGAAGTAGACACTGCTGAAATATGATCACCCATGTAACTCTTATGTTGCAATGTAGCAGATGTAGGCACTTCATCCTCATTACAACCCCATAATTTTAAAATTTCAGCCCTGTACTTCAATTTACCTGCCACAACTTTGCATACATCTACACCTTTGCCTCGAATAAGAAGAAAGTGTGCATTAGTTCTTGTAATGCTGCCAAACCATGTAAGCTCACACATGTGACACTTCCATAATCTAGTGCCCCCAGTTGTCCTAGGCTTTGCTGCTACCTTGGATGCAAATTGTTTTGAAGGTTTTTTTGGATCAAAGGGGCCCTTGGCCCATTCTTGAAGGAGTTCTGAAGGGCAGCTATTATCTTTATTACCAATGGAACTTGTGGTAGTTTGAGTATTTGAGGCTGAGCCATGTTGTACTTGTGGTTGAACTTCACCCTCAGCCTCCCCTCCTATTTGAAAGTGAGGATCATCTGATGAATCATTTGCACTTTGAATTTCTGGTTCATCATCACTTTTGTTGTGTGAACTCATTATGATGATGATGCTGCAAAAACAATGTTAAAAAATAAAAAATAATCAGACCTACAATCAATGTAAAAAAATAAAATCAGACCTATAAGTATAAACTAAAACTTAAAAACTTGAAAGTTGAAAGAAATGTGCCATGTGGTCTAATGGATTGCAATATTGCAAGATATGCAAAATGTGGAAGCACAGGCAAGGCATGTGAATTGTTTGAGTCTTTGACT
>VDFB02325043.1:15964-52368 GCA_007258455.2 Sequoia sempervirens | reverse complement strand
TTTTGGAGAAACTAAGAAATATGAAAAAGAATGGCAAGATTTCACTTGAAAGGGGCCGAAGATCTATTGATGTAAGACCTACTAATTATAAGCTAGAGGATTTTGATATAACAGAATGGTGAATCATTTTGTATAGTATTGGTGGTGTACAGAAAAGCTTTTGGATTGAGGCCATGGTGGAGGTCTAGATTTGATTCTGGTTGTGTTGGAGGAAATGGAAAGCTTAAAATCCATGGAGGTTATTAAATCCGATGTGCTTTGGAGGAGACTTATTTGAAGCATTCTTGAACAAAATTTGGCGAAGCTAAAATCTTTGTTGGAGCTGATGTAAGTACCTGTAGTGGGAGATATCTCTGAGTAGCTATCTCAAACAATATTTGGTCTTCAAGTGGGAAATTGTTGGGTTCGGTGAAGCCCAAATATTCTAATTATGACGAAAGTTTTGCACACTGGAAATGGTGCATGTATTCGCTAATTTAGAAGTTTACCGTTTTGAGGAATTTTTCCATTTTAGAGATGAGACTAAATTATAAAGTTACTTCTGCTTGAATATTGTATTGTACTGAGAATTAATAAAAAGATTCCACTCTTGAAAGTGGATGTAGTCTTTTAAAATGAACCACTATAAATCTTGGTATTTCTATGTTTGTGTTTGGTTTTACAATTCTGATTTAATTTTCTCTTTTTCTTTTCAAATTGTCTAAAAATCTTTCCGACACTTTAAGTCTCTCTGTACAACTACCCATTCCCATTCTTGGTGAAGATACAACAAGCCAGTAGCCACTCCCTTGAGAATGCTATACCTTAGCGACCATCCAAGAATTTTCTTTGGGTTGCTGAATACGAATCGATCCAGACTCCCATTTGGCATGTAATCATAAACAACAAAGAGTTGATTCTTGTTCTAACACCATCCCTAAAGCCGAAGCATATTTCTGTGTTGCAGATGCCCTAGGCTCGAAATCTTGGCAACAAAATCCTCCTTTCTTGGTGGAAATCTCTGGTCAAACATTTTATGGCAACTTCAAGCCCCGTGCTGGCCAGAACTCCCATGTAAACCTTCCCAAATCCTGCTCTACCTATCAAGCTTTCATCACTGAAGCCATGTGTGGCGGTTCTCAATTCCTGATAGGGAATCTTGTGGGGCCAGAACCCCATCTCCCATTCTTCCACAACCTCTCTATGCTTGCTCTTTTTAAACTAGTGCCATACAACCTCTCTCTGCTTTCTCTTTTTCAACCAATACCACAAGACTAGACTAGCCAAAATGACTAAAATAAGTAAACCTATGGAAACCCCAACTCTATTTCTCACAGGTAGCTCCGATGACCTCTTTTGTGCAAAGGAAGGAAGACAGGATAGATCTAGAGTTGGTGCCATGCCATCCAAATTGAAGCTCCAAGCCAGAATGTAATGGTCTTCAATGACATCAAGTCCTATAGCTACTGAAAACCCCACATACATTTCTTCTTTGAAGATGTCAGGAAGGTCAATGTTTTGCATAGAAATCAGCGGATTCAGAGGCCTCGACATCCCAACTAAGGTGATGGTAACATTGATATTGTGTTGATGGCCACCGTAATCAATCCATGCTTGAATGTTCTGCTCGCTTTCCATTTTCAATTGCTCAAATTGTTCACCACTTTGATAACCTGCAATCTTAGACATTGAAGAATTGATGGTGTTGAGATCGACTCTGACGTGGTTTCCGTCGATGTCAATATTTGAGCAAGTGAGGTGTGTATCAAATTCGACTGAATATAAATGGTTGTCTTTCCTGCCATCACTGGACGCATTTAACAAACCAAGATAGCCAGTATCAGATACGCTAACAGCGAACCTATAAGGGGATATCAAAAAAGTTAGTCCATGTTAGGGGTTATTAGTAGTGGGCACTATGGAGAAGACGAATGTGGTATGAAACGATGAAATAGTATTATTAGTCTTCATATGCAGGGGATCCTCCCAAAGAGCACACCCCACAGCATAAATAGATTGATCAATTAGCCACAACGCATTCGACTTGATTGAAGCTTACTGCAGTAAATTTAAACTGCTTTCGTTGAATTCGTTGAAGAGAAAAGAAGAGGGGAATTGGGCATTGGACCCAAAATAGAGGAAGACAAGAAAGGAAAATACTAAAAGTGCCATGGTAGTCGGTATTGCAAGAGCTTTTTGCACAACCAACCACATATTTCTCATATGCACATGAGAACTTACAGAGATGTGTTTTCTACTCTAATCATATAAGTGAATCTCACGAATCTACTTCAATCTTCTTCTTTTTTTCCATTTGGATGCTCATTCAAGCCATTGAGAAGGGGCAGCTTGTTGAATGGGAGGACCGAGCCGTGAAGATGCAACTCAGTCCACACATTACCGATCACATTTCGCAAGAGTATGGAGTGGGATGGGGGAATTTACATTTTGTATGAGATTGGTAATACTTGGTTGTCCTCCAAAAAAAAAATTTCCTTCTCAATTAGGAGAAAGAGCTCAGAAGAGCCAAAGTAATGGGATAGACTCCATAAAAAGTGGAGGTGGGATAACAGATTATTTTGTGAGTTTATCTCTTAACAAACAAGAGAGTTATTAGTTTTTTTTTTTTTTTGTGTTTTATCCTCAATTGGCCTTAAAACCTACAAATCCATATTTTGATTGAGAATCAATGGATTTAGTTGTCTAAATGTTTATCACGCTAGTAGATCCCACATAGGCATAAAAGAAGGTTGCTAGAGAAGGATTTTCGACATCATCAAATCACTTTCTCATAAACAAGATCCAAGTCCTTTGGACTAAGAAAGCTAATAACTTGACTAGCATACATTCTTGCTTGCACTAGTTAATTTTTTGACAATAATGAAAAAGTAGGTAATCACTACTATAGAATCAATAGGGCAAGAAAAATAGGAGACACTTTATAATAAAAACAAAATTTGTTGTGTTACTAATGAACGTTATTGATGGCATATTGTTTCACTTGGAAATGGTAGTTTAAGAATGAATTGATGGCCTTAAGTAGATGGGGATAGATAGATATATCTTCTCTAGACTAGATAGAAGGAAGTTTGAGGCTTACTAGACTAGAGATGAGTAGGTACTTAAGGGATTAACTAATTTACTAATCATTGGTAGCTATATATATATAAGGCATAATAGATAGGCTAAGGACACTATATGGGTGTGGGGCAACTTTTGACTGGCTCTTTTGTAGCTAACAGACTATCAAAGTGATATCTATGTTTGTTATTGTAGCTTCAAGGGGAGAGTAATGACCAAGGAGAAAACTATCTATATCAGTTGGGGCCACCAAAGAGTAGATCATTAGTGATTAGTGAAAATTGATTGCATGGAATGAGGTATACTAATATAAACATAGGCATGAGTGTCTTATATCTATCTAATCTAGAAGGTACAAAGAAAAACCCTCTTCTCTTCCCCCTCAACCTTCTTCGGCCCTTATAAATATCTATTGTATAGAGTGGGACCCTATGAATTTCCCTTTATACCAATTTATTATTGATGCCTTATCATAAATACTCAACCCTTCCCTTATATAAATAGGGAAAGGGGCCCTGACATCGAATTGTTGACCATACATAATAGGGACATTACGTTCAAGTGCATGGATGACCTAGATCTATAGATGAATAGAAGTTGAGTCCATCCCCTAGATATTAGGTATGTATATAGGATTATGCGACTCTCTTATCTACATGATATTCTCAAGAGATTGATCAGGAGGAGTGAGACTCTCTATAGTCTAGATCATATGAACTTTACATTCATGATCAATTATTAGCTTAGGGGTATTATACCAGTCGAGGGGTGATAGGAACTCCTAAGGGTTAGTGTTAAGGAGAGGGAGAAACTCACACTTGTGGTACTATGAAAACCCCATTTAGGAGTGTATTGTCTATCTAGTCATCAAACTACACATTTGATCATATTTATTAATTAATTGAAAAGTATAATAGAATATTTTTTATTTTCAATTAATTAATAAATATGATCAAATGTGCAATCTAATAGTTGGGTAGATGTGACATATATTTGCGTGTGATATATTTATTGGACTTGAATCAAATGGGAGATCAAGTTGGATGATTGATCAATCAATTGGTTTCTAGAATTCAATGTGTTCTACCTTTGTTGAAAGGCGGGCCCCTATAAATCTCATTGATAGAATTGACCTAGATTGAGCCCCCCAATTTTGAGAATACATCAGCAGTCAAGTAGATCTCATTCCATGACTAGCCCCTTGTTCGTTAATAGAGAAATCTTTTCATTGTTCACATCGAGCAAGATTAGATCAAGAGATCGTGAAGCTCTTCTTTCCTCTAATAGATTCAATAGTTAGCCCCAACAAGGAACAATTATCCTTGGGTTTGAATTAAATTGAGAAAAAATAAAACCATGATTATGGAAATTTTCAAAGTATTATGTTAATTCACATCTAATCAAATGATACAATTTAAACTTTTGAATTACAATATATGGGTATGTGCAGGATCATCATGGAAAACACAAGCCCTTAAGTGGCAAAAAAATCAAAAAAATCAGAGTTAGGAAACTTGATGTAAAAATTTGAATAAGTTATCTATATTATTTCAAAAATATGTAAGAATAGAATCTGTAGCAAATTGAATGTAGTTTCTAAACTACTAGGTTCATTTATAAAAAAAAAGAAATCTATTTGGTGAAAATTTGAAATTTCAATGGAGTGAGTACTTAAATTTCAGGGAAAAATAAGTAGGTGTCTGTCTGACCACCCTAACCGCAATAAGATAATAATATTTTTTTATAAGATTTTAGAAATAAGTAGAAGACTTATGTCTAGATGTGATACATATTTTTTTGTAATTTTTTCCAAGTAAATAATTGTATGATTTTTTTATTACAACTTTTAAAATATAAAACTTCATTATCTTGACCACCTTAGCGGTCAGGAGGGTCATGAAATTCAATTTTTTCTCTTTTTAAATCTATATTGTGCGAAGCATAGAATGTGATGCATGTTTTTGGATTCAAAAAATGTGATACTATTTGAAAGCTATGGTTTTGTATCGATCTATCAGCGAGTAGGACTTTTGAAGTGCATAATTTGAATAGAAATGAATAATAGTACTTATTAGAATTCAAAGTAAGCATAATTTATATTGAGGGTGGAAAGTTGATAATATCCTTTAAAACTTTTGAACAGCATCAATTTTGGGTAAAACAAAAGTCGTCAGCTACATACCCATCATATTGCCACTTTTTGGCCCATCATGATCCTACACATACAAATACAAAGGTAATGATCATAACTATTCATGTCAAAAATTATTTTTCAGGTAAGCTATTCAAATTTTTCTTTTCATTTGATAGTTCAAAATTTTTTGGGTCCTCTTTTTCAATTTTAGTGTTAAATTTATTTGGGTATTCTTGATTACAGAGTCGTAAGATCATTTCATCCTTGGGTGATCCCACAATAGTGGTTTACATTTTTTGGCCAAATTGGACACTGAAATTATTATTTTTAACTAAATCTTCACACTCGGGACCTATAGCGCCTAAACCGTGAGGAATTTGAAGATGATGCAAACTAGAGTCTCATCACATTTTGTTTGTAGATAATTTTCAAAAATTTTGGAATCAGATTGCATTTCTTTTTTCATCTCCCATGAAAAATGATTTTTTTCTTCAAAAAATAACATTTTTAAAAAGTGACACACACCGTATAACATATAGTATTTTTTCCATGAAGGATAAAATTCTAATTCTTTCGAATTTAGATTTGTAACTCCAATATCTAGTGCTTCTACTTGGTTAGATAGTTTTTTATTGAATATTTTTTCTTTAATAAAGTTTTGAAGTCAAACCAATTATAATTCAAACATAGCGTGACTGTATAACACGTAACTTTCTTTTTTATATATTGAAATTCAATTTTTTTTATTTGATCAAAGACTTCAATATCTAGTGCACTCATATTTTTCAAATTTTTTTTGTTGATAATCTGCTATTTTTCCACATGTGCAGAACATAGACCTTAATTTTTGGTGAAAAACCTATGTTTAATAATACTAAAAAAATAAATACATAATAAAACCAAAACGTATTAAAATTATATGTGTTGGATAGCTCGTTCTGAGGACTACCTGATTCCAGTTGGGTTTGTGAAGACTCCTCCATTTTCATCCTCAACCCGGGCTCTGAAGCGTAAAAAATTAGATTCTTTTTGTGTCTCACGAGGGGGATGAGGGGTAAGGGGGTTCGAGGGAACCCCCCTTTCATAAGGGGTTTTCTTTGATTTTTGGGTGGAAAAACATGAAAAGGGTTCACTCAAACTAGTAGGTTTGTACGAACCCCTAAAATCAAGTTTTTTGGCATGGGGACATTTTTTGTGAGTTTTCCTACCTCACTTGAATTGTAAACCACTATTGTGGCTTCACCCACTTGAATTATGAATTTTAGGGACACATGGACATATACATTACACTATAATTTGGGTGGGAGTGCTTGATGTTCCAATTCCTTGAAGAAAGAGGGGATAATAACCCTCTATGACTAGAGAAAAATGGGGATTAGTTGTGGGAATGGTCTTTACAAGATAGGAATGAGAGTGTGTCATGCTTTGGAATTGATTTGCTATGTTTATCTAGCTTGTATGGAATGGTTATCTGTAATGGCATGAATACTTGGGAAAGATCTTATGCCAAATCACTTGTGAAATGTACAAAAAAAGGTTTGGTGGAATATGTAGTATGCGCTCATAGTTTTATTTCCATGGTGTTGGAGTTCAATATTGGGGGATGTCTTATTGAGTTGAAATCTGATCATATATCTCTCCTTGTTAAGTCTATAATTGACACAAACAACCTACAAGAAGGGTAGGCCAAAAACATGCATAGGAACACTCGTTTAAACAAGGTAAAATTCTTGTAAATCAAGAAAATCAAGCACCCGTTGTTGTTGTTCTTGAACACCTTCAGATGAAAAAGAATAACATAGAAGATAAGGAAAACAATAAGAAAATGATTATATTTGTAGCAATATGTTGGTCCCTTTAATCCATAAGCATTTAAAGGTTTGTAAAAGACCTTGGTCTATGAAGAGGGATTCAAATACTTTCCCAACTAACCATGGTATGATGATTAATGTAAGGATGCTAAAAAATCCTTTGAAGAGAATGAGCCAAAGAAAGAAAAAATAAATTCATATGTAATATTGATAATTCTTTACTAGTTTTACATAACACAAAGTAGATGCCAGCATTTAATAGGGAGGTGGAGGACCGCTAGAAATAGGTTGAACACTCTGACCCTGAAATTTCATTATAATCATTCAACTAATTTAGTTAATCTTGCATTTCAAAACTGAAATTCAATAAATTAAATTAAATGAACTTGCTGGCATTTCCCTAACTATCAAAGCTAAATGTATCACTTGGGACCTCGACATCTATTGTCACCATCTCATCAACTGTATATGTTCCTTGGGCACATGCATCTTGACTAACCTTAGGATCATAAAGATAGAGTGACCCACAAGCCCAACATAAATGAGGTGGAACTTGACTCCTTGAAGACTCACCTACCTCACCTTATGTTAGAGGTCTAGTATATTGCGTGAGGCTCTAAGTGAGGGAAGTAATTGACTACAAGGATCCACCTCAGTAGTCTCCTTCACAATGAAAGGGATAGTTAGGTGCCCATATACTAGTCTAGTCAGTGGTCTCACTAGCCATTGTGCATCAATTTGTGCCCCCACCTCTACTCTAGAACTCCTACATGTCAAAATAGTTTGATATTTTATTGAGGACAAACTCACAATAGTGTTTCCTCAAAAAATATTATGGTACCTCATTGTTGTTGCATGGAGGATGGTCAAAACCATCAACCACCTTTCCCAAAAATAGTTCCCCTTGGTGGTTGCACCAATGGATAGGGAACCTCTTGCTTGCAGGATGTAAGGGTTGATTCATTCTCAGGTTTATGAATAGTGCAAATAAGCTAGATTTTGAATTTTTTTGTCTTTAACTTATTTATATGATAATTTGTCTACATAAAATTGTATAAGCTCTTGTCTCTTCTTGGACCAACTATTTATTTGCTTGCTAACTGAATCTTCATGAGATATTATTGATTGAAGTGATTGAGAAAGGGAAGTTCTGTGCAAGGTTGTGCCTGAAGGATCTCTCGGCCTTGCAATTAACTCCTCAATTTGTTTTTTGTTTTTTTCAATTTTCCCCATTAAATTTTCTTATGTTCCTGGAGATTGATGAGGAATTGTAGGAGGTGTTTGTTGAGGTTGTTCTTTAGCAAGGATTTGAGCATGAGATGAATTAGTATTTTGAGGAGGATTTGGGGGTGCATTAACAATTCCTGAAAATTAAATAAATTTACATCAAAAAACATATTCAATCTACCTATTTAGTATCAAATTCACACAAAAAAACAATAACTTACTTCTTTGACCTCTGCAACAATGTGGGGGAATTTTGAAAAAGAATTGGTGAAGATATGGCATGGTTTTGGTCTTCCTAGAATGTGAGCACGTTGTAGAGGGTTTGTAAGCCACAAAGGAAATTTTAAACATTAGAAAATAAATAATGAAATGAACCTTTTATTTTTTTCTTAATACACATGTAATATAGGTGGATTCGCTACTCATGAGTTCTCTTCATTTAGATATCTTCACGGGGTGAACTGACTTATACCACCTCAATGGAACAATGACAAGAGTTTCCAAATCTGAAAGAGTAGATCATAGAGATTTTCCAAACAGACTATCAAGCTCTCGGCTAAAGGACATCAGTGTAGAACACAGACAACAATGTGGCACGCTGGCATCTCAAAGGCGCGCTGGTGTCTTGTATGGACCAAAGAACGAGTTTATCACATAAAATGTGTAAATAGCCACTTCTACTCTGAATGCTAAAAACCACAAAATACAGTAAAATAGCAGAAAGTGATAGAACTGAGATAAAGTAAAGATTAAATGATAAAGTAAGGAGGAGAAAGGAAAGAAATACTTACAACCATGCAAATGATGAAGCTCCCAACTCGTGAATGTTTTCAATACCTGCACATAAGAGGGTGAGAATGTTGGGGCTATATAGGGGCCTACCTCAGTTGGACCCCGTTTTGGTGTTCCCACCTCCATGGACAGCCAAATAGATAGAGAGAAAAGTAGAAAGGAAGTACAAAGCACTAAATCACTACAAAACAGTATTATGCTACTCAACCGAGTAATAGAGGAGAGGAGTGAAAGCTTACCACCTCCACCAAGAGCACTCAAGGCTAATGGGGGAGAAAGTGAGAGGAACTCAAGCCTCTGCTGCAATGGTGTTTTGTTCCACACTTGCTCTACTGAAGTGGTGGAGAGTTGATGTTGCTGCTGTGAAGTGTAAATTTTTTGGAGATTGAAGAGATGGTGAAGGAGCTTCTTAGAGCTTGTGGAGAGATTGTGAAGCTTGTGGATGAATTCCAGAAGTGGTGAAAAGATGTGTAGAAGATGGAAGGAGATCTGAAGAGATCCAAATGCTTGTTCAAGGAGTGAATATGAAGAAAATATGAAGAGAAATGACCATATTTAGGTTGGTTGGCCAAGGAAAGCATTACAAATTGACCTCCAATGGGAAGTGTAACTCCTCTGTAGGCTCTAGATGCAAGGATCTGTCCTGCTTCGAGGGGGACATAGAGGTGTGCCATAGACATGGGGTGAAAATTCGCTCTAATACATTTTTCCCCCACTTTAGTGAGCACAAATACCGATGAGTGCTCAGTAAAGTAGATCAAGAAAGAGTGTAAGGTTAGAAATGTATACTTGAACCATCGAGGAAGCAGTACTCGGTCTAGCATACCCAAAGGTGTAGGAGATGTAAAGTACTCCATAGATGCTTGGAACGATGAAGTTGGACAAAGCATCTTACAAGCTGTAGACTTGCAAGGAGGAAATCCCCAAGATCTCTCACATGGAGGAAGCCCCAAGGAAGCGGACTCTGTAGAGTCAGGAAGGGGTGACACGTCTAAACACATATAGAACATGTCCAAAGCGATGGCATGTCTACCCACAAATAGAATATGTCTAAAGCGGTGACACATCTACCCACAGATAGAACATGTCTAAAGCGGTGACACATCTACCTACAGATAGAACATGTCTAAAGCGGTCAGTCAAGTAGACCGTCAATAGATAAAAATTTCAAAGCGGTCCCTCAGGAACCCTTCAAAAGGAGAGGGGTCCACTCAATGGACGTGCTACTTGAAAAGTGAGGTCTAGTCAAGCTACCCCCAAGCTAGACATGACTGTATGAAATAGGTCTAATCAGGTTGCCCCCAAGCTAGACGCAACAAAATTCATTTGAAAGACAAGGTTTCAAAGAGGTCCCTTGGGAACCCTTCAAAAGAGAAAAGGGGTCCACTCAAGGGATGCTTCATTTGAAAGACATAGCAAAGAGAGGGGTCCTTGAGAAGGACAAACATCTCCGAATGAGTCATCATTGCCCCCAACATGCAGGGGAGGAGAACCATGCAATATTCTTAGAACATGCAGGATAGAGGTAAACCTTGATATCACTATTCATGCAAAGTAAAGGAAGGTGAATTAATCAAATGAGAGTTTGATGGCACCTGAATCACGAAGTTGTATATTGTTCTTCAAGGCCTTACATTCGCTAGTGGAATGGCTAAGCACTCAATGGTATGCACAGAAAGAATTTTTTTCTTTATTATGTTTATGGAATTTCTTGCGTCTAGGAGAAGAAAGAATGATTAAGTGGGATTTTAGAAGCCACAACAAAATACGCTCTTTCTTAGATAAAGAATTAGGATCAGAAAGCATTACTTTCTCTTGTGGAGAAAGACTCGACTACTAACAAGAAGAAGATATAGAGGTAAAAGAAAAAGGAGGAGGATCTCTATAGAGAGTGTTATTCTGATAAGGGGGATCACACTCTTCTATGAGGTCACCATCATCCTCCTTGATAGGACTACCAACATTAATTTTCTTAACATAAGTGTGATCATATTCCTCAGAAGGAGGATCAACACCAAGAACATTACAATTTACATTCACTTTATCTCGTGGTACAGAAGAGTAACCATCTTCGATAGCGGGTGTGGATGATGTTGTTAGAAGGTCTAAGTGGATCAGGTCGACTTTATATTCCTAAATAAAGGAATTTTTAAAGTCTAAAGAACCCCAATCATCACCAAGACATGCATTCCTTGGGGAAGAGGTAGGCTTAGGATTTCTTGTATTAGAAGGGTCTTCCTTAGGGACATTTATCTCAAGAGTATCTTTTGTAATAGGTACTATTGGAGTAAACATCGACACATTAGAAGACACTGAAGGAATAAGAGTAGGCACAATCGAAGCTTGACTGGAAGCTGCCATTTCACATAAGTGCCTAACATCAGGGTGAACCTTGATTGTGACTACTTTATTATTAGAAATGAACTTAATAGATTTATGCAAGGTAGATGGGACTACACCCATAGCATGAATCCATGGTCTACCGAGAAGGTTATATGGTATTTTTTCCACCATAACATATACAAGGGTAGGTACGGTAACAGGTCCAAGCTGCAAAGGTAATACTATTGTACCTAGATATTGTCACACAACATTATCGAACCCATGAATGTTAATAGAAGAAGTATTAAGAGAAGATGAGTCAATATTAATCTTAGGAAATAGATCAATGCTGCATACATTGAGCACTGAACTAGCGTCAACGAGAATATGTCTAATGTCAATTTTATTAATATTAACTATAACAATCAGATGTGCATTTGATGATTAGGCACTTTAAGGTGTTAGATCTTGGTTTAGTTGAAGGATTTCACTTGTAAAGTCCAGTTTCTCCAAGTTTAAAACACTGTTGTGAATGAGAAATGGTTCTGTTTTGAAAAGGATCCTTGAATGTGATTTTAATTTTCAGATATAGATAGTGAAAATAGCTCTCTAATTTGATATTAACTAGATGTGATAAAATAGGGTACAAACATGCTAAAGGATTGACTGAATGTGCTAAAAGATAGATTGGATGCGTTAAACTATCCCTTAGATGTGCTAGAAAATGGACTCAATGCATTGAACAATTGATCAAATGCACTAGAGAATGCACTAAATGTGCTAAAAGATGAACTCAATGCATTGGAAAATGACTCAAATGCACTAGAGAATGGGTCAAATGTGCTAAAACAAGCCAGTGATGCACTAGACTACCCCTAAGTGTGATTTCAATTTGGTATTCTATTTGATTATCAAGTGAATGCACTAAAAGGATTTGCAAATGGACTGGAAGATGGAACGGATGCACCAAAAAATTTCCTAGATGTGCTAAAAGATGAACTAAACGCACTAGAAGATGACTCAGATGTGTTAGAAAATGGGCTTAATATGTTGAAACAGGGAATGCATGCACTAATCTAGAAGTGTTTCACTATTTTAAAAGTATTTATGGTTATTTTTCTTTGTTCCCATAGGTTTGAATGTTTTCCAGGGATAATCTTTTGAACAATGATTTTTTTGCTTGGTTTCCTTGTCTGCGAATTATGCGAATTAAGTGTTCTTAAATGGATGATTTCTTGAATAATGACTTCAAACATAGCAACAAGCTGTAAAATAGTTGTTTCAAGCCTAGGAACTAAACATTAAATGTATGTTCAAGAATTTGGTCTGATTCCTTTGATTTCCACAGGTATTAAACAGGAGAAAATAGATCAAACACTTTTCTAATGTCAAGGGTCATTTATAATATCATAGCCCACATCTTAGAACTATGTCAGCTCACATAGCCCTGTCACCCCCTAGAGGGTGCCCATGTTTTTTCCTTTCCCAAGTTTTAACCAAAGTCGAATCCTCCACTTTTGGCTAGTAATCTCTTATAGTTATATGGTGAGTATCTTGGGGGTAGATTCTTCCCTCCCCTTGCACTATGATATTAAAAATGTTTGAAGACTAACTCGGTTGGCTTCTACACTTATAGTTTCTAGAAAGGGTTTCCATTCGGTGTGGAAAATGACAAACTCCCTTAGGAGACCTCCCAACCTTTAGAACAAAGGATTTGGGGATGGTTATCTTGCACACTATGATTGAATCATGAGTTTCATCATAATCACTTTTGATTATAGTGGGTCGAAAAACTTGGCTTTAGTTGTTTCCACTTAGGTCATTCCCATAGGGTGAGTACTTTTTCCTACTATGATAGGCCTTCTAAAGGTGTTATCAAAACATAAAATAGTGAGTCTGGCATTCTAGTCACCTAGTGAAGGGGGGAGCATAGGCCTATCACTTTACAAGCATAGTAGACAGGGTGTTCATTAATCATTCTAATTAAACTAGATGCCTAATTTAATCAAAAGCAATAAAAAATAACTCCAACCCCTCCAAACACCATCAGTAGTTTCATATGATTGTCTTTGACAGTGTTTAAAAGTACCTGCAAAACATAAATTATGGATTAGTTCTTTGAATTTTTAATTTCTATAAAGAAAAGTAGATGTGCTAAAATAGAGAACATATGTGCTAAAAGATTACATAGATGCACAAAAAGAACTACTCTATGCGCTAGAAAAACTACTAAATGTGCTAAAATAACAACTAAATGCACTAAAAGAACCCTTGAATACACTGAAAGATGATCTTGATGTGTTGAAAGAGGCTTCGTATGCACCAAAACAAGGCCCAGATGCGCTAGAAGATGTTTTGTATGTGCTGAAGGAAATCACGGATGCGCTACATAGAAGTTCACATCCAAATCTATTCACGAAAACTTTCCAGAAATTGTTAAAAATGGAGATAGGCCCCATGGTGGGTGCCAATTTTATGTGTGTGAGTAAAATATGTGAACTAAACAATAAAATCACACAATCAATGAAACATTATATTAGAGAATTCAAATAACAAATCCAATCGAATTGAAACGAAACAAATTCTCTAAAGTTGTCCCATTGTCTCCTATCTTCAAGGATTCTTGAAATCATAATGGCTCTTAGATTGTTCGTGCACTTATGACCTATAGAATGACAACCTGAAGAATGGAATGCTAGAAAATGCAAGAAATCTATTCCTACATGATTGGTAGACTATATGGTTGATGAGTGATGTTATGATGAATTTTTCCATTTTGGAGATGAGACTAAATTATATAGTTGTTGCTTGAATATTGTATTTTATTGAGAATTAATAAAAAGATTCCCCTATTGAAAGTGGATGTAGTCTTTTAAGATGAACCGCTATAAATCTTGGTGTTTCTCTGTTTGTGTTTGGTTTTACAATTCTGATTTAATTTTTTGTTTGTCTTTTCAAATTGTTTGCAAATCTTTTCAACAATTGGTATCAGAGCCATGGAGAAGTATTGAGAAGATGGAAAACAATTGGTTGTTTGATTTTTGAGCTATGGATGAAGTAGATATGGAAGAGAGTCCCAATTGGGATGATTGGGTTTAAGCTCTCATGTCTATGTGCCATGACCATGAAGAGAGTCATGATGAAGTGGGAGCTATTCATTAGATGTTTTTGGATGAATTAAATGATGAAGCTGATTCTATTATTAAGGAGTTTCTTGGCATGATGGAATTGGATAGTGACATGGAGTAGATGCAAGAAATAAAAAGTGTTGTGGCTCAGTCTGGAGAAGAGGAAGAGTTACAGCAAGATATTGTAGATTCAAACACAATGTGTTTAAGGAATGGTTATAGTACTTTTTTTATAGGGAAAAATGTTAGAATTGATTTGACAATGGAAGTAGATGAATATCTCGTCTATTTGGCTACTGATCTTTCCATTGAAGTTTTAATGAGTGATGTTGATCTTGATTCCCTGAGAACTACACAGGTGAGGTATGTGTGGGAAAAGGCCTCACGGAATTTAGGAGGCGAGAATTTTGACATGTAAGAAGACTTCAAAAAGGCTGAGAATAAGGATTTTGAGGAAATTGCATCTCAAAAAGAAAAAAAGAGTGAAGATGAACCTAAGGAAGAGGCCGAGAATTGAGAGGCAAAAATGGTTTTATGATAATCCATTATTCGAGTCTGAGGAAAAAATGGTTTATGATAATCTATTATTCAAGTCCCAGGTGGATGGTATAGAGGCAAATGATGAGGTTGCTAATACTACCCAAAATGGTGGAGTTTTTGACATGGAGTTTGTTGATGCTAAGGAGGAGAAATTTTAGGCCGATAGCACAGACACAGTTGGTGAAAAATCTATATTGGAGGATGTTGAAAGATTTTTGGAGAAACTAAGAAATATGAAAAAGAATGGCAAGATTTCACTTGAAAGGGGCCGAAGATCTATTGATGTAAGACCTACTAATTATAAGCTAGAGGATTTTGATAACAGAATGGTGAATCATTTTGTATAGTATTGGTGGTGTACAGAAAAGCTTTTGGATTGAGGCCATGGTGGAGGTCTAGATTTGATTCTGGTTGTGTTGGAGGAAATGGAAAGCTTAAAATCCATGGAGGTTATTAAATCCGATGTGCTTTGGAGGAGACTTATTTGAAGCATTCTTGAACAAAATTTGGCGAAGCTAAAATCTTTGTTGGAGCTGATGTAAGTACCTGTAGTGGGAGATATCTCTGAGTAGCTATCTCAAACAATATTTGGTCTTCAAGTGGGAAATTGTTGGGTTCGGTGAAGCCCAAATATTCTAATTATGACGAAAGTTTTGCACACTGGAAATGGTGCATGTATTCGCTAATTTAGAAGTTTACCGTTTTGAGGAATTTTTCCATTTTAGAGATGAGACTAAATTATAAAGTTACTTCTGCTTGAATATTGTATTGTACTGAGAATTAATAAAAAGATTCCACTCTTGAAAGTGGATGTAGTCTTTTAAAATGAACCACTATAAATCTTGGTATTTCTATGTTTGTGTTTGGTTTTACAATTCTGATTTAATTTTCTCTTTTTCTTTTCAAATTGTCTAAAAATCTTTCCGACACTTTAAGTCTCTCTGTACAACTACCCATTCCCATTCTTGGTGAAGATACAACAAGCCAGTAGCCACTCCCTTGAGAATGCTATACCTTAGCGACCATCCAAGAATTTTCTTTGGGTTGCTGAATACGAATCGATCCAGACTCCCATTTGGCATGTAATCATAAACAACAAAGAGTTGATTCTTGTTCTAACACCATCCCTAAAGCCGAAGCATATTTCTGTGTTGCAGATGCCCTAGGCTCGAAATCTTGGCAACAAAATCCTCCTTTCTTGGTGGAAATCTCTGGTCAAACATTTTATGGCAACTTCAAGCCCCGTGCTGGCCAGAACTCCCATGTAAACCTTCCCAAATCCTGCTCTACCTATCAAGCTTTCATCACTGAAGCCATGTGTGGCGGTTCTCAATTCCTGATAGGGAATCTTGTGGGGCCAGAACCCCATCTCCCATTCTTCCACAACCTCTCTATGCTTGCTCTTTTTAAACTAGTGCCATACAACCTCTCTCTGCTTTCTCTTTTTCAACCAATACCACAAGACTAGACTAGCCAAAATGACTAAAATAAGTAAACCTATGGAAACCCCAACTCTATTTCTCACAGGTAGCTCCGATGACCTCTTTTGTGCAAAGGAAGGAAGACAGGATAGATCTAGAGTTGGTGCCATGCCATCCAAATTGAAGCTCCAAGCCAGAATGTAATGGTCTTCAATGACATCAAGTCCTATAGCTACTGAAAACCCCACATACATTTCTTCTTTGAAGATGTCAGGAAGGTCAATGTTTTGCATAGAAATCAGCGGATTCAGAGGCCTCGACATCCCAACTAAGGTGATGGTAACATTGATATTGTGTTGATGGCCACCGTAATCAATCCATGCTTGAATGTTCTGCTCGCTTTCCATTTTCAATTGCTCAAATTGTTCACCACTTTGATAACCTGCAATCTTAGACATTGAAGAATTGATGGTGTTGAGATCGACTCTGACGTGGTTTCCGTCGATGTCAATATTTGAGCAAGTGAGGTGTGTATCAAATTCGACTGAATATAAATGGTTGTCTTTCCTGCCATCACTGGACGCATTTAACAAACCAAGATAGCCAGTATCAGATACGCTAACAGCGAACCTATAAGGGGATATCAAAAAAGTTAGTCCATGTTAGGGGTTATTAGTAGTGGGCACTATGGAGAAGACGAATGTGGTATGAAACGATGAAATAGTATTATTAGTCTTCATATGCAGGGGATCCTCCCAAAGAGCACACCCCACAGCATAAATAGATTGATCAATTAGCCACAACGCATTCGACTTGATTGAAGCTTACTGCAGTAAATTTAAACTGCTTTCGTTGAATTCGTTGAAGAGAAAAGAAGAGGGGAATTGGGCATTGGACCCAAAATAGAGGAAGACAAGAAAGGAAAATACTAAAAGTGCCATGGTAGTCGGTATTGCAAGAGCTTTTTGCACAACCAACCACATATTTCTCATATGCACATGAGAACTTACAGAGATGTGTTTTCTACTCTAATCATATAAGTGAATCTCACGAATCTACTTCAATCTTCTTCTTTTTTTCCATTTGGATGCTCATTCAAGCCATTGAGAAGGGGCAGCTTGTTGAATGGGAGGACCGAGCCGTGAAGATGCAACTCAGTCCACACATTACCGATCACATTTCGCAAGAGTATGGAGTGGGATGGGGGAATTTACATTTTGTATGAGATTGGTAATACTTGGTTGTCCTCCAAAAAAAAAATTTCCTTCTCAATTAGGAGAAAGAGCTCAGAAGAGCCAAAGTAATGGGATAGACTCCATAAAAAGTGGAGGTGGGATAACAGATTATTTTGTGAGTTTATCTCTTAACAAACAAGAGAGTTATTAGTTTTTTTTTTTTTTTTTTATCCTCAATTGGCCTTGAAACCTACAAAACTATATTTTCATTGAGAATCAATGGATTTAGTTGTCTAAATGTTTATCACGCTAGTAGATCCCACATAGGCATAAAAGAAGGTTGCTAGAGAAGGATTTTCGACATCATCAAATCACTTTCTCATAAACAAGATCCAAGTCCTTTGGACTAAGAAAGCTAATAACTTGACTAGCATACATTCTTGCTTGCACTAGTTAATTTTTTGACAATAATGAAAAAGTAGGTAATCACTACTATAGAATCAATAGGGCAAGAAAAATAGGAGACACTTTATAATAAAAACAAAATTTATTGTGTTACTAATGAATGTTATTGATGGCATATTGTTTCACTTGGAAATGGTAGTTTAAGAATGAATTGATGTCCTTAAGTAGATGGGGATAGATAGATATATCTTCTCTAGACTAGATAGAAGGAAGTTTGAGGCTTACTAGACTAGAGATGAGTAGGTACTTAAGGGCTTAACTAATTTACTAATCATTGGTAGCTATATATATATAAGGCATAATAGATAGGCTAAGGACACTATATGGGGGTGGGGCAACTTTTGACTGGCTCTTTTGTAGCTAACAGACTATCAAAGCGATATCTATGTTTGTTATCTTAGCTTCAAGGGGAGAGTAATGACCAAGGAGAAAACTATCTATATCAGTTGGGGCCACCAAAGAGTAGCTCATTAGTGATTAGTGAAAATTGATTACATGGAATGAGGTATACTAAAATAAACATAGGCGTGAGTGTCCTATATCTATCTAATCTAGAAGGTACAAAGAAAAACCCTCTTCTCTTCCCCCTCAACCTTCTTGGGCCCTTATAAATATCTATTGTATAGAGCGGGACCCTATGAATTTCCCTTTATACCAATTTATTATTGATGCCTTATCATAAATACTCAACCCTTCCCTTATATAAATAGGGAAAGGGGCCATGACATCGAATTGTTGACCATACATAATAGGGACATTAGGTTCAAGTGCATGGATGACCTAGATCTATAGATGAATAGAAGTAAGTTGAGTCCATCCCCTAGATATTAGGTATGTATATAGGATGATGCGACTCTCTTATCTACATGATATTCTCAAGAGATTGATCAGGAGGAGTGAGACTCTCTATAGTCTAGATCATATGAACTTTACATTCATGATCAATTATTAGCTTAGGGGTATTATACCAGTCGAGGGGTGATAGGAACTCCTAAGGGTTAGTGTTAAGGAGAGGGAGAAACTCACACTTGTGGTACTATGAAAACCCCATTTAGGAGTGTATTTTCTATCTAGTCATCAAACTACACATTTGATCATATTTATTAATTAATTGAAAAGTATAATAGAATATTTTTTATTTTCAATTAATTAATAAATATGATCAAATGTGCAATCTAATAGTTGGGTAGATGTGACATATATTTGCGTGTGATATATTTATTGTACTTGAATCAAATGGGAGATCAAGTTGGATGATTGATCAATCAATTGGTTTCTAGAATTCAATGTGTTCTACCTTTGTTGAAAGGCGGGCCCCTATAAATCTCATTGATAGAATTGACCTAGATTAAGCCCCCCAATTTTGAGAATACATCAGCAGTCAAGTAGATCTCATTCCATGACTAGCCCCTTGTTCATTAATAGAGCAATCTTTTCAGTGTTCACATTGAGCAATATTAGATCAAGAGATCGTGAAGCCCTTCTTTCCTCTAATAGATTCAATAGTTAGCCCCAACAAGGACCAATTATCCTTGGGTTTGAATTCAATTGAGAAAAAAGAAAACCATGATTATGGAAATTTTCAAAGTATTATGTTAATTCACACCTAATCAAATGATACAATTTAAACTTCTGAATTACAATATACAGGTATGTGCAGGATCATCATGGAAAACGCAAGCCCTTAAGTGGCAAAAAAATTAGAAAAATCAGAGTTAGGAAACTTGATGTAAAAATTTGAATAAGTTATCTATATTATTTCAAAAATATGTAAGAATAGAATCTGTAGCAAATTGAATGTAGTTTCTAAACTACTAGGTTCATTTATAAAAAAGAAATCTATTTGGTGAAAATTTGAAATTTCAATGTAGTAGTACTTAAATTTCAAGGAAAAAAATAAGTAGGTGTCTGGACCACCCTAACCACAATAAAATGATAATATTTTTTCTAATATTTAATATATAAGTAGAGGACTCATGTCCCGATGTGATACATATTTTTTGTAATTTTTTCCAAGTAAATAATTAACTATGAATTTTTTATTACAACTTTTAAAAATATAAAAACTCAATGTCTACCACCTTAACTTGGTCAAAATTCATGAAATTCAATTTTTCTCTTTTTAATCCTATATTATGCAAAGCATAGAATGTGACGCATGTTTTGGATTCAAAAATGTGATACTATTTGAAAGCTATGGTTGTTTTGTATCAGTCTATCAATTAGAATTTAGTGTAATTTGAATAGAAAATGAATAATAATTACTTATTAAATTGAAAGTAAAGCATAATTTATATTGGCGAAAGTTGATAATATCCTTTAAAACCCTTTTCATTTCATCAATTTTTGGTAAAACAAAAGTCGTCAGCTTCATACCCATCATATTGCCACTTTTTGGCCCATCATGATCCTACACATACCCATACAAAGGTAATGATCATAACTATTCACGTCAAAAATTATTTTTCAGGCTAAGCTATTCAAATTTTTCTTTTCATTTGATAGTTCAAAATTTTTTGGGTCCTCTTTTTCAATTTCAGTGTTAAATTTATTTGGGTATTCTTGATTACAGAGTCATAAGATCATTTCATCCTTGGGTGATCCCACAAGAGTGGTTTACATTTTTTGGCCAAATTGGACACTGAAATTATTATTTTTAACTGAATCTTCACACTCGGGCACCTATAGCACCTAAACCATGAGGAATTTGAAGATGATGCAAACTAGAGTCTCATCACATTTTGTTTGTAGATTCTAAAAATATAATTTTCAAAAATTTTGGAATCAAATTGCATTTATTTTTTCATCTCCCACGAAAAATGATTTTTTTCTTCAAAAAATAACATTTTAAAAAGTGACACACACCGTATAACATATAGTTTTTTTTCCATGAAGGATAAAATTCTAATTCTTTCAAATTTAGATTTGTAACTCCAATATCTAGTGCTTCTACTTGGTTAGATAGTTTTTTATTGAATATTTTTTCTTAATCAAGTTTTGAAGTCAAACCAATTATAATTCAAGTAGACCCAATAGATAAAACTTTTAAAGGGGTCCCTTAGGAACCCTTCAAAAGGAGAGGGGTACACTCAAGGGACGTGCTACTTGAAAATTGAGGTCTAGTCAAGCTACCCCCAAGCTAGACATGACTGTATGAAATAGGTCTAGTCAGGCTGCCCCCAAGCTAGATGAAACGAAATTCATTCGAAAGACAAGGTTTCAAAGAGGTCCCTTGGGAACCCTTCAAAAGAGAAAAGGGGTCCACTCAAGGGATGCTTCATTTGAAAGACATAGCAAAGAGAGGGGTCCTTGAGAAGGACAAACATCTCTGAATGAGTCATCATTGCCCCCAACATGCAGGGGAGGAGAACCATGCAAGATTCTTAGAACATGCAGGATAGAGGTAAACCTTGATATCACTATTCATGCAAAGTAAAGGAAGGTGCATTAATCAAACGAGATTTTGATGGCACCTGAATCACGAAGTTGTATATTGTTCTTCAAGGCCTTACATTCGCTAGTGGAATGGCCAAGCACTCAATGGTATGCACAGAAAGAATGTTTTTCTTTATTATGTTTATGGAATTTCTTGCGTGTAGGAGAAGAAAGAATGATTAAGTGGGATTTTAGAAGCCACAACAAAATACACTATTTCTTAGATAAAGAATGAGGAGCAAGAAGCATCACTTTCTCTTGTGGAGAAAGACTCGACTACTAACAAGAAGAAGATATAGAGGTAGAAGAAAAAGGAGGAGGATCTCTATAGAGAGTGTTATTCTGATAAGGGGGATCACACTCTTCTATGAGGTCACCATCATCCTCCCTGATAGGACTACCAACATTAATTTTCTTAACATAAGTGTGATCATATTCCTTAGAAGGAGGATCAACACCCAGAACATTACAATTTACATTCACTTTATCTCGTGATACAGAAGAGTAACCATCTTTGATAGCGGGTGTGGATGATGTTGTTAGAAGGTCTAAGTGGATCAAGTCGACTTTATATTCCTAAATAAAGGAATTTTTAAAGTCTAAAGAACCCCAATGATCACCAAGACATGCATTACTTGGGGAAGAGGTAGGCTTAGGATTTCTTGTATTAGAAGGGTCTTCCTTAGGGACATTTATCTCAAGAGTATCTTTTGTAATAGGTACTATTGGAGTAAACATCGACACATTAGAAGACACTGAAGGAATAAGAGTAGGCACAATCGAAGCTTGACTGGAAACTGCCATTTCACATAAGTGCCTAACATCAGGGTGAACCTTGATTGTGACTACTTTATTATTAGAAATGAACTTAATAGATTTATGCAAGGTAGATGGGACTGCACCCGTAGCATGAATCCATGGTCTACCGAGAAGGTTATATGGTATTTTTTCTGCCATAACATATACAAGGGTAGGTACGGTAACAGGTCCAAGCTGCAAAGGTAATACTATTGTACCTAGATATTGTCGCACAACATTATCGAACCCATGAATGTTAATAGAAGAAGTATTAAGAGAAGATGAGTCAATATTAATCTTAGGAAATAGATCAATGCTGCATACATTGAGCACTGAACTAGCGTCAACGAGAATATGTCTAATGTCAATTTTATTAATATTAACTATAATAATTAGAGGATCTGCTTGCTTCTATACTTCTGAAGCTGGGAGTTCTTGTAGATAAAATGTGATATTCGACAAATCCGCACAAATATATGCCATCAATGTATCAACATGTACAAGCCTAGTAGAAGAAGACAAGAGGATCTTTTGTGAGGCTTCCTTAAGCATACCTTGATAAACCAGTTCAGACTGAAACAAGTCCCATAGTGGGATCTTATCTAGAGTAAATTGAAGTTGCTCGATAGGATCGTAATCACTAGGTGCTTTAGCTGTAGGTTGAGGTGCTAGAGGAAGGCTAGATTGTTTATTTATTCTATTCTCATAAGTATGGGCTACTACTCTATAAGAGGGACCCTTAGAAATATCAAGAGATTTACTATCAAATGGAACACCACTGATAGAACAAACCATTTTAGGAGAAGGACTAGCTAGAGTCACATAAATAACTGGTCTCTTAGGCCTTTGAGAGGCAACAAAGACATAGACTACATTTACTGAATCGTCATAACTAGTAGAATAATTATTTGAATACATATTCTCAACATCAATCCAAATAGGATGAAATGTGGAATAGTTACTTGAAAGAACATTCTCAACATCAATCCAAGGAGAATCAGATGTGGAAGGAGGTTCATCATTCACTAATGAATCATATCTAGAAGAGAGTGCATTAGAATGAAGAAGAGATTCATCATTCAAACATGCAATGTCTCTAGAAGAGAGTGCATTAGAATAAAAATGAGATTCATCATTCACGAATGCATCATCTCTAGAAGGGAGTGCATTGGAATGAGAGGTAGGTTCATCATTCACAAATGCAACATCTCTAGAAGGGAGTGCATTGGAATGAGAGGTAGGTTCATCATTCACAAATTTGCTAGAAGAGAGTGCATTGGAATGAAGAGTAGGTAGAGTAACATTGAGGAAAGTATCAATGATTTCATCTTCTTGCGATAGAATATCCCCTAAAGCTAGAGGAATTTCCTTAGAAGGATCAAAGATATCAAGTGAAATAGGAAAAGCCAAGTCACCATCACATGCATTAAATGGAACATCATTAACATTTTGAACAAAACTAGATACATAACTAATAAAACAAGATAAAAAATCCATTCTAATTTTTTTTATTTTTTCTATGTTGTAGTAAATCATGTTTTTGGAGCTCTTTAGAGTGAAATTTGGGGTCAAAACTTGCATCAGCCCCTAAAATTTGACTACCAAAGGCACTTTCATTTTAGGGACTACACTAGTTCTCTATGAGATCTTTCTAATGGTGCAAATGGTTATGAATTCCGAGCACTAGGTCAAAAGTTATGATCCCACCAAGTAGGGGTAAATAATTTCCTATTTTTTTGAAGAACATTGTTCTTCACATCGGGTTCACCAAAATGTAATATAGGGGGAATCGCTACTCACGAGTTCTCTTCATTCAAAGATGATCCTCACGGGGTGAACTACCCTATACCACCTCAATGGAACAACGACAAGAGTTTTAGAATTTGAAAGAGTAGATCACAAAGATTTTCTAGATAAACTATCAAGCTCTCGGCCTAAAGATGTCAACGCATAACAAAAATGATAGTGCAACATGCAGGTGTCTCATAGGCACATTGGCATCTCATACAAACCAAAGAATGAGTTTATCACATAAAATGCATAAATAGCCACTTCTACTCTGAATGCTAGAAACCACATAATACAATAAAATAGCAGAAATTGATAGAACTAAGATAAAGTAAAGAGTAAATGATAAAGATAAGGAGAAAGGAAAGAAATACTTACAACCATACAGATGATGAAGCTCCCAACTTGTGAATGTCTTCAATATCCGCACACAAGAGGGAGAGAATGTTGGGGCTGTATAGGGGCCTACCTCAGTCAGAGCCCGTTTTGGTGTTCCCACCTCCACGGACAACCAAATAGATAGAGAGAAAAGTAGAAAGAAAATAAACAACACTAAAGCACTACAAAATAGAGTTATGCTACTCAACCAAGTAATAGAGGAGAGGAGTGAAAGCTTACCACCTCCACCAAGAGCACTTAAGGCTAATGGGGGAGAAAATGAGAGGAATTCAAGCCTTTGCTCCAATGGTGTTTTGTTCAACACTTGCTCTACTGAAGTGGTGGAGAGTTGATGTTGCTGTTGTGAAGTGTAAAGTGTTTGGAGATTGAAGAGATTGTGAAGGAGTTGCTTAGAGCTTGTGGACAGATTGTGAAACTTGTGGATGAAGTCTAGAAGTGGTGAAAAGATGTGTAGAAGATGGAAGGATATTTGAAGAGATCCAAATGCTTGTTCAACGAGTGAATATGAAGACAAGATGAAGAGAAATGGCCATATTCGGGTCAGTTGGCAAAGGAGGGCGTTACAAATCAACCCCCAATGGGAAGTGTAACACCTCTGCAGGCTCTAGACGTGGGAATATGTCAGGCACATAAGCATGTTGCGCAGATTTCTATGCACTACGCAAGCATCCTCGACATAAATTCCTCCACCAACGCTCAAAACATGTGCCAAGTGTGATGCAAGCAGCGGGCTTAGGTGGAATTAAGTCTCCGATCTTGGTTTTCTAAAGTGGAAAAGGAAAAAAGGGGATTTGCACACGGGGTACAAATTCACTCTTATAAAAAACGATAATGTAAGTGTGTTATTGTCTTATAGTGACTGAGCCCGAGACTCGATCACTCCAAGCCATAATGTGAGCATGTTATAATGCATTCACGTTATGGCTTTTTTTAAATTTAAAAGTGGGGTGGTCGTATTTTGGCCCCCCATCTTTGTGCACCCACTCTTGTGTTAAAATCAAATTATTTTATCAAAACAAGTTTTCAAACAACAAGATAAAATATTAAAAGTTAAAAGATGAAATTAAAAAAATAGCTATTTCGTTTCCTTTGTGTACATAAGGGAATCACATTTACTAATTCCCTAGAACTTGTTGTATTGACTAGTATTTTTTTTTTAAATAGTGATAGAATTTGTGTTGCAATTTAATTTATTTTTCCTTCTAATGTTATATTATTGGAAAATTTGGGTAGTCACTAATGTATACAATTTGACAAAATGTCTCAAAGAAATGCAATATCATGGAAGCCATGATTGTATGATATGTTCAATATTGGTTTGTAATAAGGGCTTGGAAGCTTATAAGAAAGATATGGGCATCTATCAATTATAATTGAAAGTAGATATGCGCTTAGAAACTTATAAGAAATATTTGTGAGTCAACTATACATTTTTAAGATTTGTGAGTCAACTATACTTTTTCATATGACAGGTTTGTTCATTTAAATACCTGTCATTTTACGTTTTATGAAAAAATTTAACTGTCAAAAAAAAAATTTAAGTACCTAAAAAATCAATATATTAGTAATCTATGAAATATTATTTTATAAAATAATTATGTTAGAAAATTTACAAATTTTAGAAACTATGCATGCACTTAATTAGTAAATCCAATTGCATATAATAAATTTTATTGATAATTAAATAATTATATATATGTAATTTACATTTTGACAATGCATAGAGTATTAGATTAAGAATAATTATATTGCACAATATGATTGTTTTTTCCATATATTTATTCTCTAATTTGTAAAATTGTATTACTATTTTGACTATAAATTAATTTATTGATTTCATATGTGTAAATATCATAAAAACACATTTAAATATCAATTTCAAACCTACCAAGAAATTGTTAAATAAAATTAAAATTAATTTAATGTTTGAATTGGTCTATCTAAAAACACATTTAAATATCAATTTCAAATTAAAAATAATTATATAAAATTAAAAATAATTATATAAAATTAAAAATAATTATATAAAATTAAAAATAGTTTAATCTGCAAATTGATCTATCTAAAATCATATTTAAATATCAATTTCAAACCTATTGAGAAATAATTATATAAAATTAAAAATAGTTTAATCCTTATTCAACTCATTATCTAAAATTTCAAAATGCTCACCAATAAAACACAACTACTTATTGAAAAAAATCAAAGCTGAATCACTCTAAAATAAATGTTGTTGAACAAACAATGCTATAAAGTGAAATTAGCTCCTATTGTTCAAATTTTTTTATAGTTTAATCTTAAATTCATTTATCTAAAAACATAAACTATTTGTAAAAGACAAACAAAATTTCAACATCTCACCAATAAAACCAAATGCTTTATTGAAGAAAATCAAAGCTAAGAATCACTATACACAAAATGCTATAAAATAAATCTTGTTGAAGAAAAAATGCTATAAAATAAATGCTTTGAAAATACAATGAAAATTTGTGCTATGTTGTTATTCATAAGAATATCCTATATATATATATATATTAAAAAACTGTAAAATTAGAAAATATTGATAATTATAAATAAATCTTAAATCTTAAATTTATTGTTTATTGTAACAAGAAGTTTCTAAATTATATAGAAAATAAATCTTGTTAAAATATTCAAAAAGTTAAAAATCAATTATATTATATTTTGAAAAGATTTTGAATTAATATATTTTTTTATAATAAATATTATAAATCATATATATTAATATAAAGCAATGATAATTATTAGTAAAAAAGTCAAAATCTTTAAAAAATTAGCAAGAACTATATTTAATCTTGAAAAGATTCTATTCTCAACAGATTTTGAATTAATAAATATATTTATAATAAATCATATATATTAATATAAAGTGAAATTAGAAAGAATTATTCCAATTTCTAATTATAAACTAATTTATATTTTTATCATAAACATTATTATACATATAATAATTTTTTAGATTGTAATATACGGTCCAAAATGTAAAAAAGGGTCAACCCACTAACACAAGATTTTCAGTTTAAAAAACTGCCCATCCCCCACAAATCCTCCGAACCATGAGAACACCTAGTCCATGTCCGCCTGAGTTTAAAAAACGATTTGCAGAGTTTATGTTACAAAACTATTTTTAGCCATGCTCCCCTTCACAACAAGGGTTCGGAATTGAAAAATTTCATGCTTATGGCAACCATATATATATTAAATTATATAAATTAAATTAAATTAAATAACTATCTATAAATATAAACAGAATATTTTTAAATAATTGTTATTATAAAATAAAGTAAAAAATAATAATTTAAAATAACTTGTTAATATATAATTTCTTAAATAAATAAAAAATGTAAATAAATAAATTTTTAAATAGTTTTAAAGTAAAATAAAATCTCTTCAATAAATAAAATTCAATATATAATTTTCAATAGATAAAATAACTCTTAAGTAAATTACTAAATAACTATTGAAATAGAAATAGAGTAAACAATGTAAATAAAATAATTCTCAAATAATTCTAAACTAGAATAAAAAGTTTCTTTGGTAAATAAAATAACTCTATATTGATCTCTTGGTTAGGAATTTGGCTATCAAATTCAAAATCAACCACTTAAAATATGAAGGCTCTTTAATAACAAATGAGTTCCTCATCAATATTCAATTAATAATTATTCTATGAACAAACTCAATTTCAAGTGTTAGTCACACTTATACCTAACTATTATAATAGTCATCAACCTAGTAAATTCATGATACAATAATTAGACTTACAAGAATTTGTTGATTTCTAGATTAATATCATGACTTATCTATTGATAAGACAACAAATATTATTATTACAATACTATATAAGCAACATTTTAACAACATTAATTTCTTTGAAATTCCTTCAAAAGAATCAAATATTCTTTCCTATTATTATTTTACTGTAATCATTATTTCCTAGAGCTTATATTTCCCAAATATTTTTTCATTGAGCATTTGGAGGACCACTATTCACTAAATACTTGGCACTAGAGAGTTTTTTGACATCTTGATTGTCTACAATGATATATTTAAGATTTGTTAAACCATTTTTTATGTTGGTCATGTATTTTATTTGTTTTATAATTTTAGTATTTTTGTATATCAATACTTTAATAGTTTTTGCTGACATGTTCACATAATTACACTCCACCTCTTGTTGGCATTGTTGCCCTTATAATTATATTTGTCTACATAATAATTCTTAAATAAAAAATAAATAATAGAATAGCTTTCAATAAATAAAGCAATGAACAATGTAAATGTAATAATTCTTAAATAGTTCTAAACGAAAACAAAATCACCCATTCATTAATAAAATAACTCAATATTGATCTCTTGACTAGAGATTTGGCTATCAAATTCAAAGTCAACTAATTAAATTACAAAGGCTCTTTACCAACATATTATTTCCTTATCAATATATTTAATAATAGAACTTGCATTAAAGGAGGTTAAAATGTTAGAGAGTATGTGTTTGTGCATGGATGTAGTACAAATTCAAGTTGCATGTTCTGGATTAAACAATTAATAATAAGTCCTAAATAATGGAATGAAATAAACTTAGACAAAGCTAGATTTTTTTCTTAAAGAAAATAAGTATTATCTGATTATGAAATATTTGGATACAGATTTACAACATAAAGCAAAGCAAATGAAAAGAGAAAGTTACCATCAAATTGCTGCAAATCGAAAAATAATGTTCCCATCCAATTGTCAAATCAATATTTATCTGGATTTTATGTGATAAGTGAGATTTTGGAGGTTTTTACCCGATATTTTGGAAGCTTTTACCATTGAAAGGCAGCTAGTTTACTATTAAAAAGTAGTTGAAACTTGTTGTTCAATGACTCAATAGTGGTTTGGGGGTGTGTTATGTGATACGTGAGATTTTGGAGGTTTTTACCCGATATTTTGGAAGCTTTTACCATTAAAAGTCAGCTAGTTTACCATTAAACAGTAGTTGAAACTTGTTTTTCATTAAACAGTAGTGGTTTGCAGGTGTGAGACTTTTTTCAGGCTCAAATCTCACACTATATGTAGTCTATCGGTTAAATATTTATTCTATAGAACAAACTCAACTCCAAATGTTAATCACAGTCCAAACTTGAGATCCAGATAAACACTAACAACTGTAATATTCATCAATCTCATAAAATCATGGTATATTAGACTTAAAATTTGTTGATTTCAAATTGTTATTTAATCTACATCTAAATTACTGTCATGACTTTATTGATTAGACAAGTAAAAAAATATTGCCAATTCTAATTGACTCAAATTTTTCACAGTCCATATTATATTTAAAAAATGCTTCTGAATAAAAAAAATAACTAGCCAGCACTACATTAACAGATACTGTCCACTACCTGACACTTGATTTAAACGTTCTAACACCATTAATCTTCGGAATTGCCTCAGAAGGCTCAAATAACTGGGCACAATTTTACCTAGAGCTTTATTCTTTCATCGAGCACTGGGAAGACTGGAACCTGCACTGTTAACTGAATACTTGGCGGTGGAGAGTTGTTTGACATCTGGATTATCTACAACAATATCAACAAGCGGAATTGGAGATTGTCCTTCCAATATCTGTAACACCCTTTTCATATCAGGCCTGCACTCTGGTTGAGGATGAGAACACACAACTCCCAAGTTAAGCACCCTCTCCATCTCTTCACCACTATATTCTCCCCCAAGCTTTGTATCCACCGCATCCATTATCCTCTTCTCCGCATACAACTGCCTCACCCACTCCACCAACACTTTTTTCTTTGCTTCAGCAGATCCATCTACAGGCCTTCTTCCACAAGCAACCTCCAGCAACACTATAGCGAAGCTGAATACATCTGTGCCTACGGTGGCTTTTCCTGTGCGCATGATTTCCGGTGCCATGTAACCCAAGGTTCCTACTACAGAACTCGTTTGAGGTACCTGAGTTTGGTCATGCAAACGGGCAAGCCCAAAATCTCCCAACTTTGCATTAAATTGTGAGTCAAGCAAGATATTTTGAGACTTTAAGTCTCTGTGCACAACTACCCATTCCCATTCTTGGTGAAGATACAACAAACCAGCAGCCACTCCCTTGAGAATGCTATACCTCTGCGACCATCTAAGAACTTTCTCTGGGTCGCCGAATATGAATCGATCCAGGCTCCCATTTGGCATGTAATCATAAACAACAAAGAGCTGATTCTTGTTCCGACACCATCCCTGAAGCCGAACCAGATTCCTGTGTTGCAGACGCCCCAGACTCGAAATTTCGGCAACAAAATCCCTCCTTTCTTGATGGAGATCTGTGGTCAAACATTTTATAGCAACTTCAACCCCTGTGCTCGGGAGAACTCCCCTGTAAACCTTCCCAAAACCTCCTCTACCTATCAAGCTTTCATCACTGAAGCCATGTGTGGCGGTCCTCAGTTCTTTGTAGCGAATTCTGTGGGGCCAGAACTCCATCTCCCATTCTTCCACAACCTCTCTCTGCTTGCTCTGTTTCAACCAATACCATACAACCAGACTACCCAAAATGACTAAAATAAGTAAACCTACAGAAACCCCAACTTTAATTCTTACGGATACCTTCGTTGAGCTCTTGCGTGCGAAGGAAGGAAGATGGGATAGATCTAGAGTTGGTGCCATGCCGTCCGAATTGAAGCTCCAAGCCAGAATGTAATGGCTCTCAACGGTATCACGTCCTGTAGCTGCAGAAAATCCCACATACATTTCTTCCTTGAAGATGTCAGCAAGGTCAATGTTTTGCATAGAAATCAGCGGATTCAGAGGCCTTGACATCCCGGCTAAGGCGATGGTAACATTGAGATTGTGTTTACGGCCATCGTAATCAATCCATGCTTGAATGTTCTGCCCGCTTGCCATTTTCAATTCCTCAAAGTGTTCACCATTCTGATGACCTGCAGTTTTAGACACTCTGGAATTGATGGTGTTGAGATCGACTCCGATGTGGTTGGCATCGATGTCATTATTCCACTTGTTGCGGTATGTATCGAATTCGACTGCAAATAAATGGTTTTCTTCCCTTCCATCAATGGACTTATTTAACAGACCAAGATAGCCATCTTTGACTGCGTTAACAGCGGATCTGTTAGGAGATATCAGGAAAGTTAGTCCTTGTCCGGGGGTTAAATTAGTAGCGGGCACTATGGAGAAAACAAATGTGGTACTAAACGAGGAAATAGAATTATTAGTCTTCAAATGCACAGGATCCTCGAACAGAGCACTCCCCTGCGCATTTATCGACTGATCAGTTAGCCTCAGCACATTCGACTTGATTGAAGCGTCCTGCAGCAAAATTAAACCGCTTTCGTTGAATTCGTCTAAGAGAAAGGTAGTCGGGATCTGGGCATTGGAGCCAAAACAGAGGAAGATAAGAAAGGCAAATACTAAAAGCGCCATGGCAGTCGGTATTGCAAGAGCCTTTTGCACAGGCAACCGCATATTTCTCATTTGCAGACGAGAACTGAACAGACAGAACTTAGAGAGATGTGCTCTAAAGCGAAGCTCACGAACTTCAGAGTACAGACGAATTTATTTTAATCTTCTTTTTGTTTTTCCGTGTGGATGCTCATTCAAGCCATTGACTTCATTGTGAGAACTGGTTCGTCAACACGCAACTCAGTCCGCAGATTAAGAGGTGGTGTTTTTCCCGCGACTAACAGAGGCTATCTAGCCATCAGGATACATCCATGTGCATACATTCATACTTGTCAGAAACGTGTTTGTCAGAGATTTATTTTTGTCACAATCTTACTTTTTTTATGAAATTTACTCTTTGTCGGAAATTCACGTGTTTGTAAAAAGTTTTAACTCCACTCAATATTTTTATTTAAGGGTACGTTGCCGTATGACTGCTTATCTTATTTTTGTTAGCATTCTAAAATTTACTTCCGAATTATTTCTATAGCTGGTGGCTTCCCAAATATTTATTTTCTCATCTTAAATTTGTATTTTTAGAATTAATAATGATTTAGTATAAAATGTATGGGAAAAAATTGAAAGCTAATATTTAAAAAAAAGAAATAAATTTGTGGAGTAAAGTAAATTTTTGACAATATGCAATTGCTCTTATTTCCAATACTCTTTTTTTCATAACTTACATAAAATTTATGGGTTGCTTAAATTTAAGCAAAAAACATATTTAAGCAGTGGCATTATAGGGGCATGGGATAAAAGGCTGCAAAAATGAATAAGAGATATAGAAAAATTAGTTTTGTTTCATTTCATTTTTATATATCTATTTTATTTATTGTATTATATTATATTATATTACATTATATAATATTATTATATAATTATTTATTATATTATATTAATTATATAATAATATATTATATATAATACTATATATATATTATATATATAGCTTGGTAAAAGTGGTTATGAAGGGCCACACCCTTATTATTAGTAAAAGAATTTTAGCCTGGTCCACATCATATGAGGTCAAAAAAGGGGCCTTATCCCCACAAATTCAATCCAAGAAAACTCATAAACGATAAATTAAGTACAAACAAACTACTATTATTACTCATAGCTAGCTGCCCAACAACAATGGATTTTTACATTTAACCCTACAAGATCTGAGATGCATATTGAAGATTACTTCATTCTTCTTTCTTTTCCTTTGTACTAATGTCCATTTACTTGCATCTAACACTTCATTCGCTTCCTCATTCAAATTCTTTGTGGATTGAACTCCCCCTTCAGAGGACACAATTTTTGAAACCTCTACTCAATTCTTCAATTCTTCAATCTTGCTTTGGTCTTTTATCCACATATGTTTTACATTCGACATGTTGGTAATTAGCTTCCTGATGAGGGGTTGTATCTACTTTTTCCAGAGAATAGTGGTGGAGGGAGGCATCACTCCACTAGGTCACCTGCCTATCAATTTTTCATTTGGCATTTTGAGCAACAATGTGACCAATATTGAAGCACCTATGACACCGAAAAGAAAGCCCCTCATAATCTAGCATTTGGTTCAACCACCCAACTGTAATTTTGAGGGAGATCTCAGCTAAAGGATCCTTTGAGATATCGATTTCCACCAGTATACGAGCATATATTGTATGCAAATAATTCGAGGAGCCCTCGTCAACACCCAGGAACTTACCCAACCAATTTCTCACAACTTCAAAATAGGAATCAAACCAACATTGGAGTGGAAAATTCGAAAGCCTCACCCAGATTGGACTAATTGTGAAAGATTCGATTATAGGGTTGAAGGATGGATATCAAGGCTTTAGCATAAGCAAGTGATATTTGTAGCTTCATTGGTATTCACAGAGGATGCTGTTGAGATCCCAGACACAGTCAAAGACCACCAAAAAAAAAACCCATGCACTGGGGTGAATTTGGAGATCGCCCACCAAAATGTGGCTCCATATTCTTGTAATCCATTTGTTGAACTCTGGGAGGCTTGTCTAAAACCCTCTGAACTTGTCGATCAGGCCTTTTTCTACAAAAAAGTACTTCTTTCTCTACGACTTCAAGCGCAATCACATCATCCAAGATCACGGTGGGGGTGGTGTTCGCGCACTTGAGAGGAGAAGACTGTGGATGGTCCCTAAATTAACCATGCTTCCAAGGTAGTTGTCCACTAGCATCCCCGCAACACCCATGCCCTTCCCACACAGAGGCTACAAACCACACGTAGAAAAATAAACACCATCCTTGGGATTACTCTAGGGGAAGCGCCTTGGAGCGACGTCCAAACTCTCTACTGGATGAACCTTAGCTTCAACAGACTAGTGTGAATGCAACATCATGAGAAATTAATAAATACTATATATTATTACTATATTATATATAATATAATAATGCTATTATATTACTCTCTATATATATATAATTTCACTAACATAGCCTTGGGAAAGAATTGTAAAAGAAAAATATATTTATGATGAGGATTTTTAAAGGAGCCTTAGACTTTTCAATGGATTATAGAGTATTTCAACGTTTGAAATATAATTTCATTTTTTTACTAAAAATAATTATCATTCACAAGCACAGATAGTAAGAAGCTCATTGAAAATTTTCAACACTAAGAGTAAGCTATTGTAAATAAGTGCCACGTAGTGGTCAGTACTTGTCTTTACAGAGTTGTAATTATGGTTTTTTAGGTTTGGAAAACTAAATATAAGTTTTTTTAGTGTGAATAAAAATAAATGTAAGTTTTGTTAATTATAGTATTTTAGTTTAGTTAATTAATTATTTACATGAACTAATCCTAACCCTCACACCCTAACCCTAACCCTAACAATAACTCCTAAATTAT
The DNA here is from genome assembly GCA_007258455.2 of Sequoia sempervirens. Taxonomy (NCBI): domain Eukaryota; kingdom Viridiplantae; phylum Streptophyta; class Pinopsida; order Cupressales; family Cupressaceae; genus Sequoia; species Sequoia sempervirens. The sequence goes on along the minus strand of VDFB02325043.1, from coordinate 17,543 downwards.
TATCCTAACCCTAAAACTATTTCTAACCCTAACCATAGTCGTAACACTAACCATAACTATACACTTAACATTAAACCTTAAATTGTTAACCATAATCATAACCCTAGCCTTATTTTAACCCTAACAATAAAACATAATCAAAACCCTTACCCTAATCACATCCCTAATTTCTAACCGAAAACCCTAACCCTAATCCCATCTTTAATCTGAACCATAATTGTAACTCTAAACCTAATCCTAAACCCTAGTCTATAAAGCCCTTAGGATGCACCCATACATGCATCCTCGTGCATGATGTCTACTATGCCCTGCGAGTTAACTTGTCGCATTGTAACTACAATTCATTTAAACTGATTTTTTTATCATATTTTAAATTGTTGAAATGTTGATGCGAAAAATTATCACACAATCGAATTTAGAAATCGTTCAACAATTTTTAATGTGTTAGAATATTTTTTTAATTTTTTAAATAGGAATTTAGTTATTTTTTTATGTGATAGAAGACTTTTATTTATTTTTAATAGGAATACAATTAATTTTTTTAAGTTTTCATTTTGTTGTCTATATTTATTTTAGTTTATTTACTATATATATATTTTTATTTATTTAAAATATAAATTAACTATATTAATGTACCATATATATTTTAAATTATTTATTTCACATAATTATTTTTATTTATTTAAAATATGAAATAAAAAATTAATTTATATGTAATTTTTTATGTAAATTATAAATTGTGAAAAATATAATATATAACTTAAAATGCAAAGTTAAGTGATGAATTTTAAATATAATAACAAAAATTATTTGTTTAATATATAGTGAAAAAAGTATATTTTATATATTTAAAAAATAACATATTAAATGAAGTTAAGTTGTTCAATATATTTAATTCCAAATATAGAGTTTAAATATAAATTTTTAACATAAATAAAAAATTATGCTTTTCAGGAAGTGCCCACTTAGAAAATTAGTAAAAAATCAAATATTCATTAAAAAAATAATCTGAAAAATCATGCATCAACTAGATACAGATACTGTTAACTAAATTTTGACTGTAGCGATTTTAAAAATACTACAAAAAAGTTCACCGTGCTCAGGTCGTACAAGAGTTGTTATGTTATGTTTTTTTGACAAAAATATCATCCCTCTTTTGAACCCCTTAATATCAACCATTTTCAAAATAAATTAGTAGTATAGTAAGTAGACTCGGAGAACTTCGATCCTTGTTTTTGTTCCATCTCAAAATTTTGAGTGTAACTATCCTCAATTTCATGTCCAAGTTCAGTATTTCCTGATTTCAGAAAAAAAGTGGCCACTTAATCCCCCTTTTTGGGAACCATCTTGGTGCACTTACCCATGAGCGAGGTAAAATATTTGATGGTGGTAACAAAAATTCACCAATCAATCTACAACAAAAAATAATTTGTTAATATAAAGAATATTAATAGTACATATTTCATCCTTTATTTACTAGTAATGAACTACCAACAATTAAAATAGATGAAAAAAGATGACATATGACATACCTTAATTTCTGTAAGATTGCTATGTTTGATAAACCATTCATAACCTT
>VDFB02325043.1:0-13307 GCA_007258455.2 Sequoia sempervirens | reverse complement strand
TGTTTACGGCCATCGTAATCAATCCATGCTTGAATGTTCTGCCCGCTTGCCATTTTCAATTCCTCAAAGTGTTCACCATTCTGATGACCTGCAGTTTTAGACACTCTGGAATTGATGGTGTTGAGATCGACTCCGATGTGGTTGGCATCGATGTCATTATTCCACTTGTTGCGGTATGTATCGAATTCGACTGCAAATAAATGGTTTTCTTCCCTTCCATCAATGGACTTATTTAACAGACCAAGATAGCCATCTTTGACTGCGTTAACAGCGGATCTGTTAGGAGATATCAGGAAAGTTAGTCCTTGTCCGGGGGTTAAATTAGTAGCGGGCACTATGGAGAAAACAAATGTGGTACTAAACAAGGAAATTGAATTATTAGTTTTCAAATGCACAGGATCCTCGAACAGAGCACTCCCCTGCGCATTTATCGACTGATCAGTTAGCCTCAGCACATTCGACTTGATTGAAGCGTCCTGCAGCAAAATTAAACCGCTTTCGTTGAATTCGTCTAAGAGAAAGGTAGTCGGGATCTGGGCATTGGAGCCAAAACAGAGGAAGATAAGAAAGGCAAATACTAAAAGCGCCATGGCAGTCGGTATTGCAAGAGCCTTTTGCACAGGCAACCGCATATTTCTCATTTGCAGACGAGAACTGAACAGACAGAACTTAGAGAGATGTGCTCTAAAGCGAAGCTCACGAACTTCAGAGTACAGACGAATTTATTTTAATCTTCTTTTTGTTTTTCCGTGTGGATGCTCATTCAAGCCATTGACTTCATTGTGAGAACTGGTTCGTCAACACGCAACTCAGTCCGCAGATTAAGAGGTGGTGTTTTTCCCGCGACTAACAGAGGCTATCTAGCCATCAGGATACATCCATGTGCATACATTCATACTTGTCAGAAACGTGTTTGTCAGAGATTTATTTTTGTCACAATCTTACTTTTTTTATGAAATTTACTCTTTGTCGGAAATTCACGTGTTTGTAAAAAGTTTTAACTCCACTCAATATTTTTATTTAAGGGTACGTTGCCGTATGACTGCTTATCTTATTTTTGTTAGCATTCTAAAATTTACTTCCGAATTATTTCTATAGCTGGTGGCTTCCCAAATATTTATTTTCTCATCTTAAATTTGTATTTTTAGAATTAATAATGATTTAGTATAAAATGTATGGGAAAAAATTGAAAGCTAATATTTAAAAAAAAGAAATAAATTTGTGGAGTAAAGTAAATTTTTGACAATATGCAATTGCTCTTATTTCCAATACTCTTTTTTTCATAACTTACATAAAATTTATGGGTTGCTTAAATTTAAGCAAAAAACATATTTAAGCAGTGGCATTATAGGGGCATGGGATAAAAGGCTGCAAAAATGAATAAGAGATATAGAAAAATTAGTTTTGTTTCATTTCATTTTTATATATCTATTTTATTTATTGTATTATATTATATTATATTACATTATATAATATTATTATATAATTATTTATTATATTATATTAATTATATAATAATATATTATATATAATACTATATATATATTATATATATAGCTTGGTAAAAGTGGTTATGAAGGGCCACACCCTTATTATTAGTAAAAGAATTTTAGCCTGGTCCACATCATATGAGGTCAAAAAAGGGGCCTTATCCCCACAAATTCAATCCAAGAAAACTCATAAACGATAAATTAAGTACAAACAAACTACTATTATTACTCATAGCTAGCTGCCCAACAACAATGGATTTTTACATTTAACCCTACAAGATCTGAGATGCATATTGAAGATTACTTCATTCTTCTTTCTTTTCCTTTGTACTAATGTCCATTTACTTGCATCTAACACTTCATTCGCTTCCTCATTCAAATTCTTTGTGGATTGAACTCCCCCTTCAGAGGACACAATTTTTGAAACCTCTACTCAATTCTTCAATTCTTCAATCTTGCTTTGGTCTTTTATCCACATATGTTTTACATTCGACATGTTGGTAATTAGCTTCCTGATGAGGGGTTGTATCTACTTTTTCCAGAGAATAGTGGTGGAGGGAGGCATCACTCCACTAGGTCACCTGCCTATCAATTTTTCATTTGGCATTTTGAGCAACAATGTGACCAATATTGAAGCACCTATGACACCGAAAAGAAAGCCCCTCATAATCTAGCATTTGGTTCAACCACCCAACTGTAATTTTGAGGGAGATCTCAGCTAAAGGATCCTTTGAGATATCGATTTCCACCAGTATACGAGCATATATTGTATGCAAATAATTCGAGGAGCCCTCGTCAACACCCAGGAACTTACCCAACCAATTTCTCACAACTTCAAAATAGGAATCAAACCAACATTGGAGTGGAAAATTCGAAAGCCTCACCCAGATTGGACTAATTGTGAAAGATTCGATTATAGGGTTGAAGGATGGATATCAAGGCTTTAGCATAAGCAAGTGATATTTGTAGCTTCATTGGTATTCACAGAGGATGCTGTTGAGATCCCAGACACAGTCAAAGACCACCAAAAAAAAAACCCATGCACTGGGGTGAATTTGGAGATCGCCCACCAAAATGTGGCTCCATATTCTTGTAATCCATTTGTTGAACTCTGGGAGGCTTGTCTAAAACCCTCTGAACTTGTCGATCAGGCCTTTTTCTACAAAAAAGTACTTCTTTCTCTACGACTTCAAGCGCAATCACATCATCCAAGATCACGGTGGGGGTGGTGTTCGCGCACTTGAGAGGAGAAGACTGTGGATGGTCCCTATATTAACCATGCTTCCAAGGTAGTTGTCCACTAGCATCCCCGCAACACCCATGCCCTTCCCACACAGAGGCTACAAACCACACGTAGAAAAATAAACACCATCCTTGGGATTACTCTAGGGGAAGCGCCTTGGAGCGACGTCCAAACTCTCTACAGGATGAACCTTAGCTTCAACAGACTAGTGTGAATGCAACATCATGAGAAATTAATAAATACTATATAGTATTACTATATTATATATAATATAATAATACTATTATATTACTCTCTCTATATATAATTTCACTAACATAGCCTGGGAAAGAATTGTAAAAGAAAAATACATTTATGATGAGGATTTTTAAAGGAGCCTTAGACTTTTCAATGGGTTATAGAGTATTTCAACGTTTGAAATATAATTTCATTTTTTTACTAAAAATAATTATCATTCACAAGCAGAGATAGTAAGAATCTCATTGAAAATTTTCAACACTAAGAGTAAGCTATTGTAAACAAGTGCCACGTAGTGGCTAGTACTTGTCTTTACAGAGTTGTAATTATGGTTTTTTAGGTTTGGAAAACTAAATATAAGTTTTTTTAATGTGAATAAAAATAAATGTAAGTTTTGTTAATTATAGTATTTTAGTTTAGTTAATTAGTTATTTGCATGAACTAATCCTAACCCTCACACCCTAACCCTAACCCTAACAATAAATCGTAAATTATTTTCCTAACCCTAAAACTATTTCTAACCCTAACCATAGTCGTAACACTAACCATAACTATACACTTAACATTAAACCTTAAATTGTTAACCATAATCATAACCCTAACCTTATTTTAACCCTAACCATAAAATATAATCATAACCCTAACCCTAATCACATCCCTAATTTCTAACCGAAAACCCTCACCCTAATCTCATCTTTAATCTGAACCATAATTGTAACTCTAAACCTAATCCTAAACCCTAGTCTATAAAGCCCTTAGGATGCACCCATACATGCATCCTGTGCATGATGTCTACTATGCCCCACGAGTTAACTTGTCGCATTGTAACAACAATTCATTTAAACTGATTTTTTATCATATTTTAAGTTGTCGAAATATTGATGCGAAAAATTATCACACAATCGAATTTAGAAATCGTTCAACAATTTTTTAATGTGTTAGAATATTTTTTTAATTTTTTAAATAGGAGTTTAGTTATTTTTTTATGTGATAGAAGACTTTTATTTATTTTTAATAGGAATACAATTTTTTTTTTAAGTTTTCATTTTGTTGTCTATATTTATTTTAGTTTATTTATTATATATATATATTTTTATTTATTTAAAATATAAATTAACTAAATTAATGTACCATATATATTTTAAATTATTTATTTAACATAATTATTTTTATTTATTTAAAATATGAAATAAAAAATTAATTTATATGTAATTTTTTATGTAAATTATAAATTGTGAAAAATATAATATATAACTTAAAATGCAAAGTTAAGTGATGAATTTTAAATATAATAACAAAATTATTCGTTTAATATATAGTGAAACAAAGTATATTTTATATATTTAAAAAATAACATATTAAATGAAGTTAAGTTGTTCAATATATTTAATTCAAAATATAGAGTTTAAATATAAATTTTTAACATAAATAAAAAATTATGCTTTTCAGGAAGTGCCCACTTAGAAAATTAGTAAAAAATCAACTATTCATTAAAAAATAATCAGAAAAATCATTACGTAAGCAGACAGGATCTTTGTTAATAAATTTGGTAGCGAACAAAAATGCTACAAAAAAGTTCATGCTCGGGTCATTACAAGAGTTGCTATGTTATGTTTTTTGAAAAAATATCATCCCTCTTTTGAACCCCTTAATCTCAACCATTTTCAAAATAAATTAGTAGTACTTGTGGTAGGGCTGCAGGAGGAATTTGATCCTTGTTTTTGTTCCATCTCAAAATTTTGAGAGTAACTATCCTCAATTTCACATCGAAGGTCAGCATTTCCTGATTTTAGAAAAAAAGTGGCCACTTAAGCCCTCTTTTTGGGAACCATCTTGGTGCACTTACCCACCCACTTAAGGCAAGGTAAAATATTTGATGGTGGTAACAAAAATTCAGCAATCAATCTACAACAAAAAATAATTTGTTCATATAAAGAATATTAATGGTACATATTTCATCCTTTATTTACTAGTGATGAACTAACAACAATTAAAATAGATGAAAAAAGATGACATATGACCTTTGCCTTAATGCTCGTAGGATTGCTATGTTTGATAAACCATTTCATAACAAAATTCATAAAATCAATGAGGAGAGAAGAGTTGTTTGGAGCCAATATATAAAGGGGAGGCGCCATTATGCCTTCTCAAGTACAGGTAAATAATGAACATCATCAAAGTCATCTCGATCATCATGATCAGCTATGCCACTAAATGTGTCATGGATCAATGTATTTGTACCATTATATTCAACTGTGTTTTCTGGCGCATGATCATCTTCTTCCATAGGATCATTAACTTCAACTTCGATATTCACAACTCCATGTTCATCTACTTGCAAAACCACATTCTTTGGGCCATGATAATCCATATCATCTGCCCTTGGGCACCCCACCTTTATAATAATGATAGACTCAAATAAACCATGATCATGATCAAGTGAGTATATATAGAATGTTAAAACTATCTTAACATTTACAAATTCAATCAATATAAACACATATAATGAACAACTTACCAATGGGCCGATAATCCTTGCCTTCAGCGTGGCCATCTTTGCCTCTGATGTTTCAGTGTTGTGATTAAAAGTCATCTCATCTTTAAAGTCAGCGCAATTATTGCAAGGACAATAACATTCTCATGCGCGATACAAGCTCATAATCTATCAGAAGTGTCTCTTCAAACGATTTACAGATTTCCATGTATTATCGCGCGTTTTGTTTTGACTTGACTATTTGAATCTTTAAAAATATCAAAATCCTCCAATGTTTTGTTAAAGGCGGGTAACAAAATCTAATGCCAAAAAAATTGGCATGCAACCACCTGGAAAGAGAAGATACCCTTTGAAGTTAATGACTTTAAAAATTTTAAAATGCTGAATTCAAAACTTATTAAATTCTAATTTTACTATGATTTCCAGCTAGCAATTAAGACTCCTGACGATGAATATTGAACTTGATCGCCAAACTTCCTGTGATGGAGGTAGTAGGCTAGTAAAACAAGTGATCCCGTCCCCTAAGAGCAACCGTTAGAATCATCATTGCTAATGTCTATACAGATTTATCCTTTTAGTTAAAGATGCAATGTGTCACTTCTTATGATGAGCTTATCCCTAGGGCCCTCAACATTGAGAGAGCTCTAATTGCACAAGGAAGTACACACTAGTAGAATTTGGAAAATAAATGACTAGGTGACTAAAAATTTTAGTCACAATAACTAAAAATGACTAAATTCTACTCATTTTTTGTAACTCAGCTATAAATGAGTAAATAAATTACTAGTTTGGTCATTGATTAAAAATTATTTAGTCACACAAATAAAAATGACTCAATAGTAAGTCATTTATTTATTCACAATCCATTTGAATAAATCATTTAAGGAATCAAGAATATAGCCTGCCAAAATACTCTAAAACTTTAATAAACATACCCTAAATTTTTTGTCAAAATCTTATTTTTAGGCATAGCCCACCAGAATGAAGTTTTCATTTTAATAAACATACTCTAAAACCTTGGCTAGGCATTTATTTTTCCAAGCATAGACCACCCAAAAGGAGGATTTTCCGTAAAGAATGATAGAGAATGGTGAGGAGATGTGTGTGAAAGGAGGCATAGGATTCATTGTTGCTTATCTCATTCCTACTCTACTCAACAAATCTTAGATTGTTCCTGCTACTATTTGTAATCTAGGTATTTATTTGACATGTATTTGCATAATCTGAAATTCCTTCAGAGGATTTTGAAGTATCAATTTACCCTATATAGGGTTTAGAATGGTTATTTTGATTTAAAAATAAATAAATGATGTATTCCTATAATTAGATATGTGGAGATCTCCTAAAATCTATACCCCATACACTATCCTCTTTGGAGCACTATTCCATTTACTCTAACTACTAACAGGGTTTTGCGTAGCGCTGACATCTTCCCAATATCTTCATGACCATGGCGCTTAAATGAGATCTGATCTTTTGCTTTAATCATTTCATAGGTAGCCCATGTAGGTTCCACGAAATCCATCTAAATCAAAATCTCTCCCTTGCTTAAAATGTTGCCTCCATAAGCACAATATCATGTTTTAAAATCATGGTTGCCAGTGATTGACCATTAAGGTCACCACTTTCATCATGAAGATACAATGATATTTTTGTCTTCAAACTCAAGGCATTATGCAAGATAACATTGTGAATTTTGTGTTGTGTACGATTTGATTTTCTTGCACATTTACTGTTTTGCTAACTTCCTTTAAGACTGGGTGTGGCACCCTCAGCCACAATCTCAAACAACTCACTCACTATCACTTTAAGATTCCTTTCATGAGCATCCTTCTATAAAATCAAACTATTCCCTATAGACTACCTACTTACTATAGGGGACTCATTGTTTCATGGTATTGTAGTTCTTAAGATTCTTCAACCTTATTTACACTACTTCACAATCCACAAGATATTATTCACTATTCTCTCATCTTTAATGAGTCTCAAAACACTACTCAAACATGCAATCCACTACGTCCATTATACATTAATGGCTGAGAAGAAACATTGAACCTATGATTACCATTGTTACTTCATTTGGAAAGTCATTCCCTGATTGCATTTGCTTTGTCTAACACTACCAAAAGTGTTTGAAAAACCCTTAAGCTTAGCAAGGGGGTAAGAAAACTCACTCTTAAAATCTCCACTTTACTATGCAAGGTTTGAGCTTTATTATTTGGTCACTGCTCAGCCTATTTTTGACTGTCACATCTCAAGTGACTATCATTCTTCTTACCGTAGATTGCATTTACAAATGTCACTAAGCTACATAGTGTGCTTGTTATTGGCTATAATCTTTAGATTGCAAGATTTATTGTACATACAATCGTATAATTAACCCATTTTACCAATCTCACTAATCCACTATAGTTATTGTTTATGTTTCTCTGGAGGCCGGGTTTGTACCTTAATGAGTATATAAACATCTATTGGTGATAAAATAACTAGCATAAATCAACTGGAGTGCGAGGAAAATTGGACATGCCCGATACCGAGTATGATCTTTATGGATTGCTTATCACACATAGAGTGTGTAGGAAGCTTGTGTGTTTGGGTATTAAGGTATATATGAAGCCCTAATTAGAAATGTATCCTATATAGCATATAGGTCTTGCGTTGGCCCTTTCCATAATGGTTATTAGCCCGGATCACATTATTATAGTTTTTGATAGCCGGATTTGCATTCCATTATGCTTAGCAAGAGCTTGGTTTGATTCGCTATATACAATTTTGAGTAACATTCACTTAAGGTTGCAATTTTTGATCTATTTGTCTAGAATAATTACAATTAGAAGCATGGGTTTGTGCTTGGATCTGCGGTACGTTGTTACCTTGTACGCTCATATCAGCCAAAGTTATAGGCTCTTTATTGCAGGAGTAATCACTCTTGATCATTCTATAATTAGATCCCCTAACACATTAAACTTGAGACAACCCTCGTACTTAATGATGGTTAAATTTCTAGAAATTATACAACTTGAATTAACTACATTATATGAGTGCCTCCATTTCTATCACAACATAGCCACATTAAACTTGGGTCACACATGAATGCATCATGTATTTTCTATAGCACAACTATACCACAAGACCAATAGAGTTATGGATCACATAATTACAGTCACAAGAATATGTTCCTTGGTTGTGATATTATGGTGATTCCAGACAAAAAAATATGAACGTGAAATTCTCAAAACCCTAAACCTCTAAAAATGAAATCTGATGAGATGTTGCTTTAAAATATGATTTTCAAACCTAGAACTACAAATCTGACTTCACAATTGAATTATGTAAAAAGACAATGACTACCCTCAACCTAGCAATATCTTCTTGAATTTTTTCTGATTTTTCCCAAGAAAATCATCCTTAGTTCTTCATAAACTGTCTCAAGTAGAACAAAACACTGTCGCAATAAATCAATGAACTCACTTTTCTTTATGCCAACCACAATTTTTTTTTCTATTTTCCATGTTTGTCGAAATTTCGATGAAATTGATAGTTGACATTTTGACGAAACCTAGGTTCATCAAAATTTTGACAAACGTTGGGGATAAACTTTCAAAAAATTGAAAATTACACATCAAAGTTTACAAGCACCTAATGATACATCAAATTATACATATTTCGTCATACATTTTGTCCAGTTGCAAACAATTTGATTTGTGGGACATTTCTTGCAAGGAAGTGAAATCCTTGAGAATATTCCCGGAAACCAAGGATCATCCTTCAGCTTGTCTTAATTACGGCAATCAAAGGAATTTATATTTATTGGCCGCTGCTGGTATACAAAAAGGAGATAGTATGTGTGCACAGGAAATCTAGAGATGTAGAGTGATGAGAGTTGTTCTAAATGCAAAACACTTTACAAAATATATTATGGATAGCTTCAGATTATGTGCTATGGAATAATTGAATGCTGCGCGCCACCTTTTTTTGGGAGCCAAATCACGAGTCTTGGATCTTGAAGCTGGATCAATCCTCACGAAAGAGCAAAACTTGGGAGACTAGATTTGGGTATGTATTAGTTCCATTCTAATTTTTTGTAAACTTTGAAAAGGATCCTGAGCTCCAAGGTTTGCACAAACTTCCTTTCTGATCTCAAGTTCTAAAACTTCTGAATGAGGCCTGTAAGTGAGTTTCTGTGAAGATGACAACTTTACAATGCAACTTTTGCAAAATTTCACTCCAAGTGATCTCCAAGTCCATAACCTAGATCTTCAATCATAAATATGCATGAACCGTAGATTCTTGGGTAGGGCTTATAGGCTACTTTGACACTCTTAAGATGTTTCACCTAAAAGGAGAGAGATAAACCCCACTCAAAATTCTAGCTAAGTTCACTCAAATTATGCAATGTATGATGTTATTTAGACTAAATGGAATGATCTAAGTGCAATTGGATGATCTATTTGACTGATTATGAATAAAAAACCTAAGATTTATGCAATGTTTGAAAACACAATGTGACATTAAAACATGAACTAAGTATGAACAAATGCAAAACAAAAAAGAAGAAGGTTGATTTAGAGTGCACCTAGTCAGAGAAAGGAGAATTTGGAATATTCTGATTGCTGATTGAGATCATTGAAAATCACTCATGGAACTCATTTTCCACTGATGGAGAATCAGTCCTGCTTCTAATGAAAACTGTCAGAAATAGTTTTTCGAGTGTCAAGATTTGGAATTTGACAAAATTTGGATTTCTAGCCTTTAGGTGGGACTCATTCACCACTGATGGTGAGTTAGTCCTCTCCCAATATTCTAAGAAATCAGGGGACAATTTTGTAACACCAGATCTAAGGTTTTCTCCTTGTCGGGTTGGCAAAGTTAATTCTATAGAAAATGGATAGAATGTCCTCTCCATGCTTGAAATAAGGTTGATTTGACTTGCAACACCTTGTTGACTTGTTGAACACTCTTCAACACCTAAATTCTTGTTAAATATGCATACACAAGTCTGCAAACACATGCAAGAGGGGAAAAATGGTTGAGCATTAAAGAATAGGGGTTTGCCTTGGTCAAACCCCACTTTTGTAATCAAACCCTTAATGAAATAATGAAATGTAAGAGAATGATAAACAAATAATATGAAAATTCTATCAACTTACCAAACCCTTGTCGAAGAAAATCTATTGTTATCTCAATGACTGCTCCAAAATGGTTGAATGATGCTTGATTAGATGATGCAAATTGCTTGAATCCTTGAATGAGTGAGTGAATTAGAGAACTTGATGAATGATTGAATGAATGGGGATTAAAATGGATGTAAAAACACTTATTTATAACTTCTTGTGCCTTAGTAACATAGTCATACCTCATCACAGGCTGACATCAAGCTATTTTGAAAAAAAAAACAAAAGGAACTTTGAAAAAAAGTGAATTTGGAGCCAAGAGGGACTCATTTGCCACCCATGGCGAATGCGTCTCACCTTGGACTTGAAAGTGGGTGTCGGGAATTAAGTTACATTTGGTTTACATTCAAAAATACCACATATAAATATATAATGGCACTTAAAAGAAGGGGTCAAATAAAGCATAAGAAAGGTGTAAATAGTGAAATTATGCCTAGAAAAGCATGAAATCTTGTTACAAGACTTTACAACACTTCAAAATAGGACTTGAGTAGAAGTGATAGAAAGGTATGTTTAGGTGTTTGAATTATAATAGAAAAGGAGTCCTAGAAAAGTGTAGAAATATTTTACAACACTTACAGCACCTTCACAAGATTTGCATAATTTAGTTGGAAGGACCTAATGTGAATGTTCAAGCCACATTACAACATTAAATCAAAGAAAAATAGACCAAGCATCATGAAGAAAGGCCTAAAAGACCATGAAAATGCCAAGGGGCCATTTTTCTATGGTGCATTTAGCCCCCACTTTAGTGAGAGGATGAACTTGCTTCACACTCACACTCAAGTAGCCATGTATATCAAGAGAGAGGTTCCAATGCACTTACAATAGAAAAATGGAATGACAATGATCTAGAGGGATGATCAAGCCCCTAGGATGAAGATGCCATGGAAAACTAAACATAAAAACAAAGGAACACACATGTGAAGGGGAAATTGAATTGAGCTTCGATCATCTGTCCAACTAGTTGTGGATTAGATCTAGGCTGCTTGTGAGAAAAAGAGAATGCATACTCACTCCGGGGAAACATAACTCATGGAAATATGTTGGGTGAGAAGACCCAAAAAGGTAAGATACATACACTAGTTGTTATGCACTCACAAACACATAGATGTCTATGGGGAAAGTTGTGTCATTGAATGGGCTTCCCACTCAGCCATATCAAAGTTATACCTCTTGATAACTTTAACAAGCTGCCACAAAGGAAAATTTTAGTTCGTACTTCATGAGATAAGAAAAGGTTCGTATACCTAGAACCCATGAACAAAGAGAAAGGTACCACATGCATTCAATTTGTGTTATTTAAAGTGGAAAAAATGTAAAATATAAAATGTAAAAATTTATATTACTCATAAAGTAATTAAACTTAAATTAATGAGTTATATTTTTAAATTATCCTTAATAATTATTTCCCAAAAGAAATTAGCTAAATTAATCCTTATTTATAATTTAAATTCCTTTAATAAATGATCCTAATAAAGTTAATCTTAAGAATAAAATCTAAATGATTTTTATATAAATATAAGAACTTATTAAGGAGAAGTGCACGTATTTAATTTAAATTCTAGGTATGAATTAAAGTAATTGAAAGTAACTTAAGATAAATAAATAAAGAGTGGTATCTACTTGAACATGGGAGCCTAATAGTATTAATATGTGAACTGCCCCATATTAATATTGTCACGGTGTTTAGTATACCATTTACATTCTAAACACTCTTTCCACAATAAATCATATTCTTGCGAGTTAAATGATTCATTTCAATATTTTATTGATAAAGCAGAGTTCAACATGAAGCAACAGTAAAAGGTGACTGGTATTACCATTCCAAGCGTCAAGGGAATAACACTAGTGATAAAGAAAATCTTATCACTCCAACATACTACCACTATGTCTGAAACATTGGTTTGAAAAGTGAGGGAAGAAATAAATGATTCCCTTTTAATCATTTGGTTTGAAAAGTGGAAGAAATTAATTAATACAATATCAACCATGAATTCCCTAGCAATCAACCTAAACGCCAGTCTTTATAAACCTTATTTCTCTTGTTGCTTAAAGACTCTATGTGATAGATTATATTTATTTATTTTGCAACTGGTGGCAGGTGACAGAGGTTTAAATGGTAAGGAGATCAAAGAAAGATAGAGGAATTATAACGATACAAGGATGTAGTTGGATTGAAAATCATAAATTGGTACATACTTTCTATGTATGAGACACATCGCATTCACAGCTCAGCAGATCTATGCGATGTTGGAGAATTTAGTTTAGCAGATGAAGGCGGCAGGGTATTTTCCAGGTTCAAGAAATCTACTCAATGTCGAGATATATTTATATATATATATCGACTACGCAGGATAAAGGTTGTCATAATGACAAAACCTAAATGTGCACATTATTAGAACCATCGCTGGAAACCTTATTATGAGGCTGAAGATTCGCCAAAAAGGAGAAGTGAAAGGTCATTATCAGCTAGAAAGAGTCTGGAGGAGCCAAACAAAAATCGGGAAAGTGCCTAGGTAGATATGTATTCAAACATGTAGACGCATGAGCAAGGCCTATACACTGTTTAACCAAATTCCTCTAACAAAATGTGATCTCAAGGAATGCAATGATTGCAAGATATGCACAAAATGGATTTTTAATGTATCACTTGGGTTTTTAGAATT
>VDFB02325042.1:0-84792 GCA_007258455.2 Sequoia sempervirens | reverse complement strand
CCCTCCCTCTCTCTCACTGAATCCCTCTATTTCTCTCCCCTCTACCTGTTGGTTGTTTTTACTGTAACCAGGTTGGTCTTCTAATTTACCTATGGAATTTCCAATTCCAATCAAGGGTAGTTCGACGGACCTGGACCAAATGACAAGGATTTTAAAGACCTCCTACACTTTGGGCTCTACAAGACCTGGGAGGGTGATCCCTTAATGCGTTTACAACCTTTGCACCATTATGGTAAACAACATTAACAACAACATATAATCGCATTTAATAGCTCATTATAATAGTATAGTACTGAATAGAATTGGTTGTTCATCAGTAATATCAACTATTTGGAGCATGAGATAACTACAACACATTTCACAGTGTAAAATAGTCATTCATTTGCAATTTGTAGCAAGTGTTAGGTAAAGACAAACAAAATACTGAACCATACAAATTAATACAACTTACATCAGCGCCATATATCCATTGAGAGAGTCAAATTCATAAACATCTAAGGGTTTATGAAAAATTTAATACATAACATATAAGATCCTTGAGAACATTGTTTTACAATTTCATCAACATGTATTCTAACCCAATACTACTTATCAAATCCTTATACAAAACATATCCACCTACAATCCCATTCAAGCATTTTAATTAATTCCTTGAGTTAAAGCCAAAACAAGAATCATACACACCACAAGAGTGAGATGAATGAGACAACCCTTGATTATCTTATTCAAAATTCAGATATGCATGTACAATGGAGAGAAATGAGTTTGAATTAATCATTTCAAGTCAAATGTCAGTATTGTCATAAAACATCAAATCCCCATGAATTCAAAACCTGCTACAGAATGACTCAAAACCTAAATTGCATGATGTAGATGATCCATATTGTCATCCAATCAAGATACCAAAGAACTAGAAGATGATGTATAGTTAGTTTATGATGTATGTTGCTTCTAGATGAAACATTAGTCACTTGAAAGACTGTAGTTATACCAGAATCACAAGTTTTCTTCATGTCATCCAACATTTTGATTCAAAATTTACGACCATTGGACCACATAGCCTTGTGGTGTTTCACCTACAATATGTCAAACATGTAAAAATTATTGCAATATAGTCAGTTGATAAACATATTTATTCTTGGCCGAATGTATGCAAAGAAAACAATCTCAACATATATATACATCAATATAATTGAAAATAATTAAATAATATGGGTGATTAATATATTTATACGTACTTTTTTATCTCTTAAACCATATGCTAAGTCAATTTCCCTTTGTGTAACACTGGAATTTCCATTACAATGAGTTTCTTTAACCAATGAAGCCACACCTTCCCATGTTAATGCGTGACCAAATTGTTGAGATCGTTTAATCCATACCATCATCCAATCAAGATTGTTTGCGACGTACAAATGTAGTGCATCCCACTCTCGACCAACTGTATAAAAAAAATTGAAATTCACAAACGACGTATAATTAGTTAAATACCACAATATACGACCTTAATTTATAATTGATGTATATTGAAGATTAAAAATTAAATAAGTACAATATACATAAAAACCATATGTAAAATGTATTCCAATTAATCTCCATGACCATCTTATAATTACCTCACTTTCCTCAATCTATCTTTCCCCATCAGGTACTCCCCTTCAAATTTGTTAATGGAGTTGGGATTCCAAATGTGATCTACATGGATCTTTGCTGCAAACTTAGGAAGATATTCATTAATGTACACCATGGTCTGGTATACCATATATCCCTCCACTATAGAACCCTCAGGATGTGCTCTTTGTCTAACCAAAGCCTTCAAAAATTTCAAGTGCCTCTCAACCATCCACATTGACCTTGTGTGTACAGGTCCACACAATTCAATCTCCTCAACTTGGTGTATGAGGTAGTGTTCTTGTGCATTGAAAAATGTCGAAGGAAGACACTTTTGCATTTCACACATTTGACGAGGAATTTTTCTCTTCCAATAATTTATATCTTCTTTATGGATTTCTTTATATGACAGTCATCTACAAGTGATTCAAGGCGTAAATATATTAATGAGATTTAACAAAAATATATAGTATATTACATAACAAGTAAAACAAATGGAAATTATAAGATGTATACAACAAATTGAACAAATATCGCTACTTACCTCATGTATTTTCCAAGATCATATGTAACTTGCTTGACATTGTTGTCAAAGTTGTCTGGGAGAGATAGAGATAGAACGTACTGCAACAATTATAAAATGATCTTTTCATTATTTTTCCAAAAGTGGTAAATATAATACACTGAAAATTACATGCATTATACAAGTGTATATAATATACCAGAATAATTACCTTAATGAAGGTATGCCAATCATGTTTTCATCCCTGACCCAAATTCACCTTTCTTTGTTATTAAATTGTTTATGTTCGCAACAAATCATGGGAAATCAAATTTTCCGTATGACTTCTTTTATAGCATTGCTTTGTTGCTCTGTTAATAACCAAGGAAGGGAACTTATATTAATTTGGTCTCCATCACTATTTAATTGAATGACATTTTTCATTTCATGATTGGCTTCCTGAATGTCACTACAAATTTTGACAATTTTTTCTTTGTCATGCCTTCCATCCAATATTTTCCATAACGTTTCTGTTATATTCTTTCCGATATGCATTGTATCAAACAAATGCACAATTTGTAGCTGCTCATAGTAGGGCAACCTACTAAATTGTCTAAGATAAATTTTAGTCCCTGTGGAAGCCGTCCATTAATGCCTTGACGACCTTCATGAAGCATATAAGTTAAACAAATTAACAACACAATCATTGTCAATTACAACATGAGTAAACACAACACAATATAAAAATATAAATTCAAAACATATCATATATGATAGATAAACAATTTGATCCAATGTATAACCTTGACGATTAATTCTATTATATTCCAACTTCCATAGGTGAGGTGTCATTCTTCGTGGTTTTGATGTAGTCTCTTCTTTCCCATTGAAAAGATGTTTTCAGTAGTTCGATACTTATGATTTCTATGGAGGAAGTGCCTATAGTCATCAAACACCTGCTTTCCTAAACTTGTTGAACGACGAGATTTCATCTTTGGACCACAAATTGGACATGCAAATTTTCCCTTTGTTTGAAGACCTGCAAGATCATATATAATTGGATTAAATATGTCAATTTTTATAATTATATATAATGAATAGATTATTTTAAAAACATGCATGATATCTACTTCATAAAATTAAATATTGTTAAAGTGCAGTCGAACATTATAACATACCACAAAAATGTGTTAGCCCTTGGGGCATCATGAATTGTCCATACAAGCATTGCATGGAATTGAAATTGTCTTTGTCCTATTGGTCTAGAGACGTCATACATAGTGACGCCATTCCATAACTTTAGTAACTCGTCGATAAGAGGCTCGATATATACATTCATATCTTTAACTTGGTACTTACCTAGTTGAATGAACATAAACATTACATAATTATTATAACCATTTTACTGCAATATATATAAATTAATGTACATGACTATTGAATGAAAAAAATATAAGTCATTATGCAACAAATAAGACAAATGAGATGCTACTACGTTAAAAAAATTGATGTAAACAAATACCTGAACAATCATTGACAACATTATGTGCTCCCTCTTTATTGACATCCATGGAGGAATGTTATTGTTGATAACAAAAATAGGCCACACCGAGTAAATAGATCTCAGCTCTCCAAATGGATTGACACCGTCCGCTCCCAATCAAAGCCAAAGATTACGAGGTTCTTTAAAGTGTGGCAATTTTTCCTCCATGTCCCTAAATGCAGAACCATGCGCAGGCATTCAAAGAATGTCATCTCCACTTCTATTATGTGCATGGTAATCCATAAATTGCACTAAGCTTTCGCACCTAAATAATTGTTACATACGTGCAATAATGGGAATATAACGAAGAACCTTGCGAGGCACCTTTTTGTTATTTGATATGTTTGATATCTACTGATATGACATTCCAAGCATTTTGTTGCAAATTCATGTTATTTATGATATACAATATGATCATTGGGACATGCATCTATTTCTTGATACTCCATTTTGATATCTTTCATAATGCCAGATAAATCTCGGTATGAGCAAGGTAAAATATTTGATTGTGGTAACAAAAATTCACCAATCAATCTACAACAAAAAATAATTTTTTAATATAAAGAATATTAATGGTACATATTTCATCCTTTATTTACTAGTGATGAACTAACAACAATTAAAATAGATGAAAAAAAATGACATATATAACATACCTTAACATCTGTGAGATTGATATGTTTGATAAACCATTCATAACCTTCAAGTTCAACAACAACAATACATCAAAGAGAAGAGTTGTTTGAGAGACTTCATAAAGGGGCTCGTATGCCTTCTCAAGTACAGGTAAATCATGAACATCATCAAAGTCATGTCGATCATCATGATCAACTCTACCACTAAATGTGTCATGGATCAATGTATTTGTACCATCATCTTCAACTGTGTTTTCTGGCGCATGATCATCTTCTTCCATAGGATCATTAACTTCATCTTTGATATTCACAGCTCCATGTTCATCCGCTTGCAAAAAAACATTCTTCGGGCCGTGATAATCCATACCATCTGCCCTAGGGTGCCCCACCTTTATAATAATGATAGACACAAATAAACCATGATCATGATCAAGTGATTATATATATATATATGTTAAAATGATATAAACATTTAAAAATTCAATCAATATAAACACATATAATGAACAACTTACCAATGGACGATAATCATGCCCCCCTTCAACGTGACCATGTTGCCTACAATGTTTCTCAGCTGTTGTGATTAAAATTTGTCTCGTCTTTAAGCCCTTGCAATTATTGCAAGGACAATAACATTTCCCATCACCCTTTTTTTCAATCTAGCCCACAATCTATCAAGTGTCTCTTCATTTTGTTCTGGACTAATATTATCTGACATGATTTTTCTTTACCAAGCTTGACTATTTAGATCTTCAAAAAATATCAAACTCACACTCCAATAATTTTTATTCATAGACAGGTAACAAAATCTAATAATTCTGATATTTTACACCAAAAAAATTTGGCATGCAACCACCCCTGCAAAAGAGAAGATAGTCTGAGGTTATTGACCCCAAAAAACACTTTAAAATGCTAATTCCAAAACTTATTAAATTCTGATTTTACTATGATTTCCAACCGTTAGACTCCTAAAATCAGAATATTGAACTTGATCGCAAACTTCCTACAACATGGAGGTAGCGAGCTAGTAAGAGCAAGTGACCCATTCCTAAGGAGCAACAAGTCGAATCATCATTGCTAATGTCAATATGGATTTATCCTTTTAGTCCAATGTGTCAATTCGCATGTCCTTTTATTGAGGCCCTAGTGAACATTGAGAGCCCTAAACAAGGAAGCACACACTAGTAGAATTTGGAAAATAAATGACTAGGTGACTAAAAATTTTAGTCACAACAACTAAAAATGACTAAATTCTACTCATTTTTTGCAACTCAGCTATAAATGAGTAAATAAATTACTAGTTTGGTCGTTGATTAAAAATTATTTAGTCACACAAATAAAAATGACTAAATAGTTAGTCATTTATTTAGTCACAATTCTTTTGAATAAATCATTTAAGGAATCAAGAATATAGCCCGCCAAAATACTCTAAAACTTTAATAAAAATACCCTAAAACTTTTTTCAAAATCTTATTTTCAAGCGTAGCCCACCAGAATGGAGTTTTCATTTTAATAAATATACTCTAAAACTTTCATCAAAACATTATTTTCAAGCATAGACCACCAAAATGGAGAAGTGTTTCAGTAAAGAATGACAAAGAACGGTGAGGAGATGTGCGTGAAAGGAGGCATAGGATTCATTGTTGCTTATCTCATTCCTGCTCTGCTCAAAAAATCTTACATTGTTCCCGCTACTATTTGTAATCTAGGTATTTACTTGACATATATTTGTATAATCTCAAATTCCTTCAGAGGCTTTTGAAGTATCAATGTATCCTATATAGTGTTTATGATTTATTTTAATTAAAAAAATAAATAAATGATGTATTTCCATATAATTAGATAATGATCTCATAAATCTTCCCCAGCACATTATCCTCTTTGGCACTGTATTCATTACTCCAGCTACTAGGGTTTTGCATGTGACATCTTTAATATCTTTATGACCATGACTTTTAAATAGATCTTAGTCTTTGCTTTAATCCTTTTCACGGTAACCCTTGAGTTCCATAATCCACCTTCAATCTCTTCTAAGAATGTTGTCTTAAGCTATACTGCATAGTATGCATATAAAGCAAGTCCTTCATACCTACCATTGTTCCAAACCACCACTCACTACCTTGCTTAAAATTTTTCCTCCATAAGCACAATAGCATTTTTTAAAATCATGGTTGCCATTGATTGACCATTAAGGTCACCAATTTCATCAAGATACAATGAGATTTTTGTCTTCAAACTCAAGGCATTATGCAAGATAACATTGTGAATTGTTTGTTGTGTACGATTTGATTTTCTTGCACATTTACTACTTTGCTAACTTCCTTTAAGATTGGGTGTTGCACCCTCAGCTGCAATCTCAAACAACTCACTCACTATCACTTTATGATTCCTTTCATAAGCATCCTTCTATAAAATCAAACTATGCCCTATAGACTGCCTACTTACTACAGGGGACTCATTGTTTCATGGTATTGTAGATCTTAAGATCCTTCAACCTTATTGACACTACTTCATAGTCCACAATGTATTATTCACTATTCTCCCATCTTTGATGAGTCTCAAAACACTGCTCAAACATGCAATCCACTACCTCCATTATACATTAATGGCTAAGAAGAAACATTGAACCTATGATTACCATTGTTACTTCATTTGGACAGTCATTTCCTGATTGCATTTTCCTTGTCTAACACTACCAAAAGCTTTTGAAAAACCCTTAAGGTCAGCAAGGGGGTAAGGAAACTCACTATTAAAATCTCCACTTTACTATGCAAGGTTTGAGTTTTATTATCTTGTCACTAGTCAGCCTCTTTTTGACTATCACATCTCAAGTGACTTTCATTCTTCTTCTTGTAGATTACATTTACAAATCTCACTAAGCTACATAGTGTGCTTGTTATTGGCTACAATCTTTAGATTGCAAGATTTTGTTATTAGCTACAATGTCTCAATCTTTCTGGTATTGCAACCTCACTAATCCGCTAGAGTTATTTTTTATGTTTCTATGAAGGCCTAGGGTTTGTACCCTAATCATTCTCTTACCAATGCTTCTGTTGGTATTAAAAAAAAAAACCTTAAATCTTGGGTCAGAAAATTAGTTGTCTTCACAAAGTTGTGGTATGATCTTAGATTGTATCCTAGAGTGTGTGGGAAGCTTTTGTTTGATCATTAAGGTATGTAAACCTGATCAGGGAAATGTATCCTATATAGCATGGGTCTTGCTTTAATACTTTTTATAATGGTTATTAACATATCACATTATTATAGTTTGCGGTAACCCAAGATTGCATTCAAGTATGTAACAAACTTGGTTTGTAGTTTAAGCTATACACTTTTAAGTAACATTCATAAGGTTTAGAAAATCTTGATCACTCTCTAGAATAGCCCATTAAACATGGGTTGTGCTTGAATGCACTACATAGTTGATATAACACAACCACTCTGCATATCAACCAGAGTTATAGGCTCTTTATTGTAGCAAGAGGAAATCACTCTTGGATCATGCTATAATTACATCGTAACCTGTTAAACTTGAGACAACCTAAATGCACCCAATGATGATTGACACCTACATTATACAACCTGAATTAACTAAATTATATGAGTGCCTCCATTTCTATCACAACATAGCCACATTAAACTTGGGTCACACATGAATGCATCTTGTATTTGTTATAGCATTGTGCCACATGACCAATAGAGTTATGGATCACATAATTACAGTCACAAGAATTTGTTCCTTGGTTGTGATCTTATGGTGATTCCACACAACAAAATCTGGACATGAAATTCTCAAAACCCTAAACCTCTAAAAATGAAATATGATGAGATTTTGCTTTAAAATATGATTTCCAAACCTAGAACTACAAATCTGACTTCACAACTGAATTATGCAAAAAGACAATGACTACCGTCAACTTGGCAATATCTTCTTGAATTTTTTCTGGTTTTTCCCAAGAAAATCATCCTTAGTTCTCCACAAATTGTCTCAAGTAGAGCAAAACATTTTCGCAATAAATCAGCGAACTCACTTTTCTTTGTCGGTCACAATTTGATTTTTTTCTTATTTTTCATGTTTGTCAAAATTACGAAACTGATAGTCAAAATTTTGACGAACGTCGGGGATAAAATTTCAAAAAATTGAAAATTACATATCAAATTTTACAAGCACCCGACGATACATCAAATTATACATATTCATCAAAAAATTTAGTCGGATTTTGTAGTCAAATGAGTTAGTGAGAATATAGATCCCATTCCCTACTCAATATCATCTTCAAGATTGAAGAAAAAATGGAAAAGAGATAAAAAAATCTTATAACACTAGATGAAGAAATGATCACTTGCCTTTAAGTTTAGGTTTTCGCTGACTTGCTATTTGTTAATGCAGGAATTCCTATGTTGTAAGTTTGTAACTTTCCTACGATCAACTTCAAGGTTCCAATTCCAACTTCTAAATCGAGAACTAAACAAAATGTGTAAGAATAAATGATAATTTTGATTGTATTTATATCAATCCATATTTGGTGAATTTCTCAGGATTTTTAAATGGTATATTAAAAATTTGGCGAATCCTGCATGCTTATACAACAATACGTTGTAATTTTTAAGGTGATTATGGCCCTATGATTAGTATGGAGGTGTCAGGACAATTGGTGAAATGTGTCCTCAAATGTAATTATTTTGTAATGTTATTGGCGAAATGGGTCCTCATAAGCAACTATTTGTAAATTTTAATTGGCGAAATGGGTCTTCACAAGCAACTATTTGAAAATTTTAATTGGCGAATATGTGGGTGTTTTATTACATGCTTCCAAGATTCTAGGCAAAAATATTAACCAGTCCATTTGAAACGCATAGTTTGTTATGGAGAATTTGTTGCTTAAATATGCCTCATAAAAAAATCGTTGGCGAATGGACATGGATTGGACCGATAATTCATAAAATCTAGGCAATTTGGACACCCTGTTGGGTGCGACTAATTTGCCAATTTTGACTTGGACGATTTCTTGAATTCTCAATTTGCAAAGATTCGCCACTAAAGTTTTCCTTGGTCTATCTATTAGAGATATATGTGATCTACCATGGATGGTTTGATCCATGCAGATCATGTATATCTTCAACAAATAAGAATTCTATTTGTGTGTTCATCATTGCACAAACATTCACACTGCAAATTGTTTTTAATATTTGTTTGCTATTTGAAAATATGTATATGTACATGCATGCATATACATACACATATATAGATTTCGAAGCACGGGCCATGCACTATTTGATTTAAACAAGTAGAACCCAAGATGCGCGAGGAAATAATGTGATGAAAATCACGAGAGATAATTATGTTAGGGCTAAAAGTTGTCTGGAAACCTATGGTGAAGTTAGCATATACCCGTGGTTAAATAGACGTATATTTGGCATGTAGCAGAAATAATTATCATGTGGTCAGGTAAATAAATTGCATCCACCTCCTAGCGAACCCATGTCTAAATGTGAGCGGGCCCACACATACAAACACATGTTGAATTAGGTGTTCTTTTAATTCATAAGTGGATATTTTCATTCAAAGCACCATTGAAATTAGACATAAATGGCAACTGCAATATGAAATGATCAATTGTTTCCTTGGAAAATTCAAATTTGAAAATCAACCACCACAATTCAATGCATTCAATTTACATATTCAAATGACTTTATAAGAGGGAATTTCTAGGGTCATTTTCATTATAAATTTTCATATGCTTTCACTAAATATCATCTACAAAATTCAGGTCGATACACCTAGAATAACTAAATTCATGTTTTCATTTATCAATAGACTGTTTTATATTTATGGACTCAGTGTTTACATTATTTTGAGGCATAAAAATTATTCTATTTCTAGTCCTCTGTTCAAAATCAAAGAGTCCAAATTTACAAACAACAACATTATCTATTGTTTAATCATATCACAGTTACATTTTTATCACCTGCATACATCAAAAATAATAACAACATTATCCTTAGTAAAGCTTTCCAACTGCATACATCAAATATAAGAACACATCATGCAAAGTCTCCTAGTTTTAGGAAACCTCTACCCACCCTTTCCCCTTACATTTCACACACAATGATATGGGTTAATTTGTTTTCTTCCACTTATTTGGGTTGAGGTTTTCTTTGTTTTAGTAATTACAATTTGCAGACAATGATATATTCTTATCAAATTATATATATATATTCTTACCAATTTTCCTTTAAATACTTTTTCCCTTTATGCACTATTTTATATTTATGTACTCAGTGTCTACATTATTTTGAGGCATACAGATTTACTGTTTTCAGTCAACTATTCAAAATCAAAGGGTCCAAATTTAGCAACAACAACATTATCCATTTTGTGATCATATCATAGTTACATCTTTATCACCTGCATCCTATCATTCATGTGAAGCTTTCCAACTGCATACATCAAATATATGTTGGTACACTTTATATGTGTGTATGTACATGCATTTATATGTATGTATATATATGCATATGTATATGTACGTATGTATGTATGTATGTGGATATGTATATGTACATATGCATATGTATGTATGTATGTATGTATATGGATATGTATATGTATGTAGTTATGCATATGCATATGTATGTAAGGATCCAAATGTAATTTTAATGTTCTCTTGTTCATAATCAAATATGTATATATGTATGTAAGGATCGCATGAATCATGTGAAATGTTGAAGCCAATCAAAATATTGTGCAATATGATGCTCCAATCAAAACTCTTGTTAGTGTGCATGCAATATTGTAAGGATGATTTGATGTGGGAATGCTACTACCCCCATTATTACATTTTTTTGTAGGCACGTGAGAGCGTCAAGAGCTAAACCAAGTATGTGGATGATTGACATATCAACAAAACTATGTTTGTTAACACACTAAACTATATTGAGACATTTTGCTCTAACTGCATTGTGATATTTATAATTTGTGGTATATTGTGTTCAAAAAAAATATGTTCTTATGAATGCATATTTGTTTGGATGATTATATGTATGTACGTTGGACTCGTAATGGTAGGCATGGGAGGACTTCTCAACATTAAACAAAAAAAATCAAGTGTTAACCACAGGTAAAGTCTTTATGAATTTACTTTGACAATGACCTAGTAGACAACATGCATCTCTCTAATTATGATAGACCATTGTATTATATTATAGACCATGGAAATCTCAAGCATTAACCATAGGTAAAGACTTTATGACATTCAGATAGATCATGCAACAAAATACATCAAGTGTTAACCACAGGTAAAGTATTTATGACTTTCAGAGGCAATTATATTATATTATAGACCATGGAAAGCTCTAATCTTTAAAAATTATATAAGCTTTTTTCTTCTTACAACAATGCAACTCTCTAATTATGATGAGAGCAAGTCCAACCTCTCTAAGTTTGGAGATAATACATTCTTTGAAGTTTGATTTATTCCCTTCCCATTTAAGAGGCGTATAGTACAGTTTTGTGGCACACAACATAAAATTTATTGTAATTGCAACATTATCTTATGTTTTAGCTCATAAATGACTTGGAGGAGGCTTTCCTTCTTTTTCTCTCCTAAATATAAAGCTCACATTTTCATTCTAATTTATTTGATATTGTCACAACTCTCTTCTCTTCTCTTGAAAAAATACAACAAATTGTAAGTAGGAATGTATATTTGATGTATGCAGTTGGAAAGCTTAACAGTAATGATAAGATGTAGGAGACAAGGATATAACTATGATATGATTAAAAAATGGATAATTTTGTTGTTATTATATTTGGTGTATGCAGTTGGAATGCTTAACATGAATGATAAGATGCAAGTGATAAAATGTAACTGTGTTATGATTAAAAATGGATAATACTGTTGTTTCTAAATTTAGACCCTTTGATTTTAAACAACTGACTAAAAACAAGATAATTTGCATTCCTAAAAATAATGTACACACTAAGTACATAAATATAAAATAGTATATTGATAAATGAAAACACAAATTTAGTTATTTTGGGTGTACCAACCTGAGTAAACACCCTTTAAAGAAGAATGTGCAAAGGTTGCCTTTGTAAGATCTGAATTTTGTAAAGGATATTCAATGAAAACAAAGGAGAATTCGTAATGAAAATGATCCTAGAAATTCCCTCTTATTAAATCATTTGAATGTGGAAAATGAATGCATTGGATTGTGGTGGTTGATTTTTATATTTTTTTTTTGTGGGAAACAATCGGTCATTTCATATTGTAGTTGCTATTTATGTTTGATTTCTATGTTGGCTTGAATGAATCAATTTTATATGTAATTTAATTCATTTCTACGGTGGCTTGAATAAATTCATTTTTTTATATGAATTAATATATATGTCTTTATTTATTAGGGAGCCTTACACCAATAACTGTATGTGTAGGTACTAGTAGTAGATGGAGTTAGTACATGAAGATGTGATAAGAAGTGTGGGTGAAAGTGCAATTGATAGCCCATAAAGTTGATAAATGTTTTATGTTATGTCATACTATGCACCATTAAGTTTTCATATCTCCATGTAAATACAATGTATTTGAAGCTTTGAGCCACTTGCAAAGAGTGGTAATTGTAAACATTTATGTTCTTATATTAATGCAAAAATGACTTTATTTTGTGCAACTTGTCGTGTGTTGAAAATATATATGTACCAATAATGTTTAATTTTTTTTTTTTTGGTTAATTACACATTTAGTAGTGAGCATATATAGGTGTAAGATACAAATATTTATTGGCATAGTTAAAACAATGTAATGACTAAAATATAAACGGTTATTGGGGGTCAGGTAAGCATGGAATAAACAGCTATTGGAACATGGTTAGTAATTGGTACATTTTCCCGTAGTGACATTATATCATCTACAAGACACTACTGCATGAAACAAGACACTACCACAAAAAAAGGGACACTATGGTACAATAGTGTCCAAACTTTCACAAAGAGTATAGGAAGAGATTCAGATCACCTCTAGTGCCTCAGTTTTCATATCAAATTTCTGACACAGAACACGGCTGATAAACAGTCTTCAACAACAGTTAACTATCAACATTAGTGAGCATTTTTAACAATTTTCCTTCTTTCCATTTTATCATTTCTACAGGAAATCTCATCTATAACTAATTTGAAACCCAAAACATTTTTATGATTTATTATTTAGATAAGATTCTAAATTAAAATATATTAATGTTATACACTACAATAAGAAAGACTCAATGTTGTTAAATTAAACTATATTTTAAGAATGTTTAGAAATTTTATATTCCTTACTATCCTTTTGGATGGCTAAAATACAATTTCCAAACCCTCTTTGTGCACAAGATAGTTGCAAATAAGGCACATGAAACTTAGTCTTTAAATTGGAAAAATGAAAAATAAACACCTTTGGGTCCCTTCTAAAAAAAAGTTTGAAAAGAACTAATCTTTCAGTTTTTTTGTTTTTTTTTTAAATACTAATCCTTCAACATTAGAATGTTCGATGGGATACAAAGCAGAATCAGTAAAAATGAGTTCAACTATCTAAACACTCTATTTTATATATTTAAAATTCAATACAGACGTCAAACCTGAAGTTGAGTGATTCTAGCTTAAACAAGTGGTGCATGTTCAGTTTACAAAAAATCAATAACATTTCTCCATAATAGGTAACAATTTTTTTCATGAATAAATTCCACTTATTTTTTTTATTAAAAGGGACTATAATAAAAAAAAGCACACCCATAGAGTCAAAATAGTTTGATACAAAGATGAGAAACATAAATCAGGGGCCAAACTGACAAAGCTAAATAGCTAGTGCAGTCCCAACAAAGAGAGGACCCCAATTAGTCCCAAGCTTTATTCAATCCCAGGCTTTGAATACTTTAGTCACGAAAACACAAGAGCATATTTACATAAAATAGGAAGAACTTATGCAGCCAACAAATGCCCCAGATCTGACCCCTATCCTCACATATTTAGGGTTTAGATGTTGTTGTGGCCAATTATTTGACTGTAATATAACATAGTGCTACCCTTATTCATTTACTCACATACCCTAAAAATCAGTGTCTTAAACCCACTTGTAACCCCAAAGCTTTAATCTTTTTTCCCAACTGTAAACAAGAAAAACCCAATTGAGTGGAAATAAAAAACAAAAAACCATTACCATGCCTGTTGCACACGGACTGCTTTCCCACATTTGACTGGCCAGCGAGTAGCAGTTGGCATGCACACTACAAACTTATTGCTTGATCATTCATGTAAAAGTAGATTTATACAAGTTTGTTTAAAATTGAATCCAATACTAATATATTAATAATTAATATAGTTATAAGTTTTTTCCTTCATCCAAATTACATCGGGATGAACAAAAAGACAATTAACACAAAAATAACTTACAAATCACTAAAAGAAAGAAAATCAAACTTTTAAGAGGTGGTTTTTTTTCTTCTTCTTCTTTCCACTTGACTCTTTGAATCGCACTTTCATTTCTCTTGTCTTAATTATGTGCTTCGGTCTCTTCCCGCTCTAGAAGGAGTCAAAATCACCTTGTTGATTTATAATAGTTTCCCAGGCTATGAAGGAAGCATTTGATTCAACTTCCCTTTTACTCTTTGCAAGACCACCATCATAGGAAATCTCTCTGATTTGCACTGTTGCAGTAAAATATGGGGAATGTGCGACTCCCATCATTCTAGATGAAAATATGGGAGACGTAATGCCCATCTTGGCAAGAAGCTTTTTGCCCAATGTCTCTTGTTTCAATGAAAGAAAGAAATATTTACATGATATTAAAGGTAAAATAGATTATTAAAATAACTAGTCAATTCAAAAAGTTACGTCAAATTGGTGGTCAAAGCGTTTGGTGGCCAAATCTTGTATTGCAACATGAGCTACGAACTGCTCTGCATCTTTTTTTCGTATGACCACCACTAGATCCATATGTGGATCCATCCACAGTTACAAAACATTTAAACTATGGCAGGTGGGGCAACCCCTCATTAACGGTTTCATAGACAGCTATTGGCAAACAAGCTCTTTAAGCGTATTCTTGCATAGTGTTCTTATATGATGCAATTAAACACTAGCAATATAGAACACTTAGTACATTAAACATCAACGAATTGGGTTTATGTTTCTTAGCTTCATGGGTTGGCGTATTGTGGGAGAACTTAAATATATATTGTCATGCCTCTCCCTACTTTTCATCAAAGATAAATTCATTTTCATGTCACATCTTCTCTCCTACTGATGCTAAATCCTCTTTGGGATCTCAACCTCCCATTTCCCAGAGTGATGTGACACAAAAAAAAATGAACATGCATTCCACCTCAATAAAATTTCCTAGCATGGATAATTTGTCCACGATAATTTCCCCTTTGGTCACTCTAACATGTTTTATTGCAGATATTAAAGTACAAATATCTAAACACAGTAATACCAACAAATTAAGTGAATAGTAAAACATTTCTTTATATAACTTATTTAAATTATTTAATTTAATGTTAACAGTGATATAATTTAAATTTATGGATATAAGTTTTTCTATTAATTGATATAAGTCATAAATAGTGATTTAAATAATTTATTTAAATAAGTTCAAATGACTAATTTTAATAAGTTTAAGTTTAAATTTATAAGAATGAATTATTTAAACAATTTATTTAAACCACTATTAATA
Source organism: Sequoia sempervirens (assembly GCA_007258455.2). NCBI lineage: Eukaryota > Viridiplantae > Streptophyta > Pinopsida > Cupressales > Cupressaceae > Sequoia > Sequoia sempervirens. The sequence goes on along the minus strand of VDFB02325042.1, from coordinate 68,793 downwards.
ATTTATTGAGCATACAAATAATTCAAAGAAAGACACAACCTCTTAATAAACATACAAATAACATAATAATTCTTATTCTCCGCTAGAGTGTCTGGTTGTCTTACAATGGTACATTGGTATCTCATATCCATGTACATAGATACATAAGTGCTCACTTGCATTAAAGTATAAATAATTATCAGGCTTATTCAAATCAGTAATTTTCTGGCACATGAAATAATTTGGGCTTTCTTGTGTTAGATCTAGATATAGATGATTGAGGGCCATGCATGTATGTCTACGTAGTTTGGTATATTCATAAATATACATAGTTTTTTCTTCGGATTTTTTCACAAGATTGTTCATTTCATTTAGCATGGGGAGAAGACTAGCTAAAGTCAAGAGTGTCTCTATATTGCTTAACCTATGTAAGAGGTTAGGAGCTTTATCTATTATGTTGTGATGCTCGTACATTACTCCAAACAAGGATTGATATTCTAAAATAACTCATTGCATTGGTCCATGCAAGGAGATCCATGTGGTATCAACGTCCTTGAGAAGCTTGTTTCCTACTGTTATTCCCTCAACAAAATTTTGAAATTCTGCGAAACGTTTAGGACTTCGACAGAAGTATGCGCGGAGCTCATGGATTAGATTTTCAACTTTTGATACTGTAGGAAACTTGCTTACAATTTTGAATGCTAAATTCATTATGTGGGACATACAGTGAATTCCAAGCATGTATGGTGCACAAGTAGTTTGTAACTTTGTGCAAACACCGCTCCTTTGACCTTGCATCACTACAGCTCCATCAACTCCTACACATACCAACTTTTTGGCAATTGTCAAGTCATCCATACCTGCAATTTCATTCAAAGATTTCTTGACTAGTTCAAATAGATTTTGTGATGTTGAACTATCCATTTTATGAACACAGAGAAGATGAGCTTGGAAGACATGTTGTTTTATAGTATACACATGCATACAAACCCAAGAAGTATTGTCTACCATAGTAACTTCATCTAAAGATAATGCAATGAATTTTGACTATTTTACTTTCTCCTTTAAATCTTGCTTTTCCACTGCAGCAAGACAATTTTCCCATTCCCATCCAACGTTTACTGACCAATGTGAGAAAGGAAAGTGAGGAACACCCAAAAAGGATGATAAATTATAAAATTCTGGGTAGTCTATCATAGGACGCCCTCTAAACAAAATATGAAAAACATCACTCATCTAAATAGTTTTTGACATATTTTCTCCTTCCATTGCTTTTCCAAATTGAGCCTCAAGTGTACCTTGACATACAACAAACTTTGACATTCTTTGCTTATGCTCTTCATATTCTATGGCATACTTAACATGAAGACATTTTTCCTTTGATTTCCATCATACGACTGATTGTTCCTTTTTGTCTATGATTTATTTTTTATTAACTTTACCGATATGCTTTTCTATAGTGTCAAGCTTTAGCTACAACTTCTTATCTCTTTTACATTTCCAACTACAAATCGTACACATGCATTTTTTTGCACTTTAAAAATTGTTTTCTTTCCCCACTAGTACAATGAAGGGGTACTTTGAAAACCAACCAAGTTGAAAATTCCTTATCATTTCCCACTCGTGCCCCACTTTTGATTTTCCTTTTCTTTTCTTTCTACAAACATCATCTTGATCCAATTCAATTATCTCATTCTGGCTAACCAGGGTATCCCTTGGAACATCTTCTATGGTGTTTCCATCCTCATTTGACACATTTAACTCAATGAAAATCTCACGGTCACCTTGAACTTCCAGTGGCGGTGAGGTATTGTGAATGCCTTCTTCATTAATATTTGGTGGAAGAGTTGATGATGTAGCTCCATCTTGATTTGATGAATCAAAAGCATTGCCAATTCCAAAGTAAGACTGTATGGTACCTCTATGTTTTGGGCATTTTGATGGCCTCCTAGTCCCTTCACCACCCTGAGGAGTCTTACCCTTGCTGCTCGACATATTGATCTCTCACTTCGAATAAAAGATGGAAAAAAATGTCTTCTTGTTTAAGAAGGATAGAGAATATAGATCCCATTCCCTACTCAATATCATCTTCAAGATTGAAGAAAAAATGGAAAAGAGATAAAGAAATCTTATAACACTATGAAGAAATGATCACTCACCTTTAAGTGTAGGTTTTCGCTGACTTGCTATTTGTTAATGCAAGAATGTTTGTGTTGTAAGTTTGTAACTTGCCTACGATCAACTTAAAGGTTCCAAGTTCAACTTCCGAATCAAGAATTGAACAAAGTGTAAGAATAAATGACAATTTCGATTGTATTTATATCAATCCATATTTGGTGAATTTTGAGGGATTTTTAAATGGTATATTAAAAATTTGGCGAATCCCGCATGCTTATACAATGATACGTTGTAATTTTTAAGGTGATTATGGCCCTACGATAGCGTGGAGGTGTCATGATAATTGGCGAAATGTGTCCTCAAATGTAATTATTTTATAATGTTATTGGTGAAATGGGTCCTCATAAGCAACTATTTATAAATTTTAATTGGCGAAATGGGTCTTCACAAGCAACTATTTGTAAATTTTAATTGGAAAAATGGGTCTTGATACAATGTTGTTTTAATAGTATTGGCGAATATGTGGGTGTTTTATTGCATGCTTCCAGGATTCTAGGTGAAAATATTAATCAGTCCATTTGAAACGCATAGTTTTTTATGGAAAATTTGTTGATTAAATATGCCTCATAAAAATCGTTGGCGAATGGACATGGATTGGACCATTAATTCGTAAAATTTGGGCTATTTGAACACCTGTTGGGTGCGAATAATTCGCCAATTTCGATTTGGCTGATTTCTAGAATTTGTCAATTGGCTAAGATCGCCACTAAAGTTTTCCCTAGTCTATCTGTTAGAGATATACATGATCTACCATGGATGGTTTGATCCATGCAGATCATGTATATCTTGAATAGATAAGAATTCTATTTGTGTGTTCATCATTGCACAAACATTCACATTGCAAATTGTTTTTAATATTTGTTTGCTATTTGAAAATATGTATATGTACATGGATGCATATACATACACATATATAGATTTTGAAGCATGAACCACACACTTTGATTTAAACAAGTAAAACCCAAGATGTGTGAGGAAATAATGTGATGAAAACCATGAGAGATAATTATGTTAGGGCTAAAAGTTGTCTGGCAACCTATGGTGAAGTTAGCCTATATACCCATGGTTAAGTAGATGTATATTTGGCATGTAGCGGACATAATTATCATGTGGTCAGGTAAACAAATTGCACCCACCTCCTAGCAAACCCATGTTTATATGTGAGTCAGCCCACATACAAACAAACACTGAGTTAGGTGTTCTTTTAATTCGTAATTGGATATTTTTCATTCAAGGCACCATTGAAATTAGACATAATTGGAAACTGCAATATGAAATGATCGATTGTTTCTTGGGAAAATTCAAATTTGAAAATCAACCACCACAATTTAATGCATTCAATTTACACATTCGAATGATTTTATAAGAGGGAATTTCTAGGGTCATTTTCATTACGAATTCTCCTCTGCTTTCATTAAATATCCTCTACAAAATTCAGGTCGATACACCCAGAATAACTAAATCCATGTTTTCATTTATCAGTAGACTGTTTTATATTTATGGACTCAGTGTTTACATTATTTTGAGGCATACAAATTATTCTATTTTATGTTAGCTGTTCAAAATCAAAGAGTCCAAATTTACAAACAACATTATCTATTGTTTAATCATATCATAGTTATTTTTTTATCACCTGCATACATCATACATCAAATATAATAACAACATTATCCTTAGTAAAGCTTTCCAACTGCATACATCAAACATAAAAACACATCATGCAAAGTCTCTTGGTTTTAGGAAACCTCTACCCATCCTTTCCCCTTACATTTCACACACAATGATATGGGTTAATTTGTTTTCTTCCACTTATTTGGGTTGAGGTTTTCTTTGTTTCAGTAATTACAATTTGTAGACAATGATATATTCTTATCAAATTATATATATATTCTTATCAGGTTTCCTTTAAATACTTTTTCCCTTTATACATTGTTTTATATTTATGTACTCAGTGTCTACATTATTTTGAAGCATACAGATTATACTGTTTTCAGTCAAATATTCAAAATCAAAGGGTCCAAATTTAGAAACAATAACATTATCCATTTTGTAATCATATTACAGTTACATCTTTATCACCTACATCCTATCATTCATGTGAAGCTTTCCAACTGCATACATCAAATATATGTTGGTGCACTTTATATGTATGTATGTACATGCATTTGTATGTATGTATATATATGCATATGCATATGTACGTATGTGTGTATGTATGTGGATATGTATATGTACGTATGCATATGTATTTATGTATGTATGTATGTGTGTGAGAAAATATGTGAATCAAAATAATCAATATCACACAACAGATGCAATGTATTACATTAAGGAGGGTTGGGGCCCTAGTTCGGTTGGCTAAATCTTTCCTGTTGCAGGAGGTTGGTCACGAGGTCTAGTCTCCCCTACCCCCATGGTACCAGAGGGCGTGTCACGCCAACGCCGCCGATCACATTAAAAATTTTACTAGGCACACTGTAGTTTATAGAGGGTCGTGCTACCCGATTCCTACAGTCAAAAAAAAAATGTATTACATTAAGGAAATCTAAATTAACAGCATATGATTCCTTAAAGACATTCCATCTTCCTCTATTCCTAAGGATCCCGTATTAGTGCTCTCAGATCTTAATTATGCACTGAATTACTGGGATGACACTTAAGAAATGAGTAACCATTAATTCTATAATACATAAACTATGTCTACACCTACATGATTTGATGATTTGGCTGGAGGATGAACTAAATGATATGTTGGATGATAAATTGTTGTATACATAATGCTAATGAAATGATGCAATGCTGAATTAAACTAATGGAGATGCTATGAAAATGATTCTAAATGTTGTAAGTAAACTAAGACACATCTAACAAATAAGCCATGATTCTAATTTACTTTCTAAACTATTCTAAATGCTAAGCTAGAATGTAAACTAAGCTCTCAAATGTTAAGATGATTTCTGCAGAGTAATTGTATGCAATGCTCTCTTATGCAAAAGTTGTAAATGAGCCTCTATTTATAGATTTCACCAAGGCATTAGGTGAGTTGGAAACAATGGACGATCAGGATTCAATTTGGAGAGATCAACGATGAGAAACGAGGAGGTTAGAGAGAAATAAGGAAGTTGTCCCCTTTAATAGAACAATCTTGCAAAGTGTAGAAAAGAATAAATGGAAAGGATAAGCCATGTGTCTCTGAGTTTGTTGAGATTGTTGAGGGTAAATTCCCATTTTAGAAATTATAAATAATTATTTTCATGTGACACATGGTGAGATGGAAGATGATGTGGAAGGAGGTTAGAAGAATATGGAGAAATCTGACAAAATTCGAATTAAAAATCCAAATTTAATGAGAGAGAATTAATCAAATAAAAAAAATTAGTTAAATTTATTTATTTAATTAAATGATGAAGAAAGTGGTTTAAGTTGGAAGAATTAAGAAATGTGAACTATATAGATAAACTTTGCAATTTATTTATACAATAGAGGAAATAAAGATTTTTTATTAATTAAATAACCAGTATTTAATTAATATTCTCCAAACCAATTTTGGATGTATACATTTTGCCCCTCTTTGAAGTGATGTGTTTACGCATTACTTTAAAGAAAAAATTACCAATGTTGTTAAAATTTTGATGATGCCCCAGACAACGATTTTCAGAAGATAATGAATGTATGCCCCCTCGAGAGATAAATCGAGGAATTTTTTATGATTAAAAGATTTTTGATGATTTTTGAAAATTTTCAATGATTTGTGACTATGACAATGATGAAATTCTAGTTTGATGAGATTCCAAAGATTTATCTCCCAATATGGAAGAATTTGAGCCGCCCCGATTAATTGATCCTTAAAAAAATTAAAAATATCCCACCAAAATCACACTCTTAATTACCCTTTATTAAGAAGTAAAAAGTAAAAAAGGAATCATTTGTGCATTCTGTGATTTTGAAAATTGTGGAGTGAGGGAGCAACCTTGAGCATTTGAGCGAAGATGGTGATCCCCTTCGAGACTCATCGATTCAAGTAGGTGTGACAACACAACTGGCCAATGGCATACGAACCTCCGATACGAATTTCGACAACTTTTCTTGTGAATTTTGAATTATTTTCCCGCATTTTTAATTTTTAATTTTAGTTTTTCATTCTTTCGGAGCATACAAATTTGTTTTGGTGCTTAGGTTATATTTTTTAGTGCATCCACCCAGAGTTTTAGTGCATTGACTAGATTTAGTGGCACATTCATAGTCTGTAATAGCGCATCCACGTTTTGATGCATAGACGGTCTATAATGGTGCATCAGAGTATTAGGTAGTGCATCCACTAGAAATGGTGCATTAAATTGTAGTTTTAGCGCATATGAAGGATTCTCTGGTGCATTGAATTAAATGGCACATCAAAGAGATTCCACAATGCATCTGAGGAATTCTCTAGCGCATTGAATTAAATGGCACATTGACAGACTGTAATAGCGCATCCAGTCAATTTGGTGGTGCATCTTCCCTTTTGGCGCAACGAAGCACTGTTATGGCACATCTAGGTCAGAATTGAAGATTTTTTGTTTTGCTCCTTGAATTTGATGATGTTTAATCACGTTAGCCAATGATTTGTTGTTGATGATAGATTAGATTATTTATTGATCTCATGATAGGCGAGATTCAATAATGATGATGTTGTTTTGACCTCATGATAGGCAAGGATCAAAAATAGATGTTCGCGAGATTTGATGAAAATCTCACTAGAATTGATAGGATAAGTGATTGGTTGATGTTTGATTGTTTTGTTGATTTCATTGATTGATTGATGTGTTGACTGTAATGTGTTATAATGATAGGAGATGGATTTAGATAATCTCTAGTCCCAAGAGCGATTCCCACAGACTTGAGAGTTGATCCCACATCTATCACAGGCCGATAGGGATATCATTGAGAAATGCGGATTATCTTCACTAATTGACATGCCCTGGATTAGGATTAATCAAGGATTGTTGATTGCGTTGGAAAAGAGGTGGCATAGCAACCACAACACTTTTCATCTGGCCACTGGAGAGATGACTGTGATGCCAGAGGATGTCTACAGGATTTTTCGGATTCCCGTGATGGGTGACATTGTTACATATGACGACACTGAGCAGGGAGGTACAGAGGCCTTATGCTGGATATCCCATGATGATCATATTAGTGGGTATGAGATGCTTTGGTAGGAGATGTTTAAGAGGTATGCCCCTTTTCCTTCTATGCTTGCAGGATTTTTCGGTGGCTTCTTATGTCCCGACAAGAGGGCAAAGTGATTGTCCATCAGTTAGGGTCAGATGCTAGAGAAAATGATTCAGTTTGGGACCCATTTCGCCTAGGGTTCATGCATGCTTGCACAATTATATCATGATTTGCATCAGGTAGTTTACCTCAAAGGAGCTAGTCTATCTGTTGGTGTGACTCTATTACAGACGTGGGCTTGGGAGCATATAGCGGTGACACATCCAAAGACAAAAAGATTTTGGCCATTTAGGAGACCTTATGTCTACAGTTATGCAGGCCCAGTTGTCCAGCATAAGCTGGTAAAATTAGAGTATTGGAGACATGTATTGGATGACCTGGGTTATGTTACATGGAGGCCATACGTAGATTGTGAGCAGTGGGCTGAGGATCATTTGGAGATGCCTTATGTTATCACAGCTAGGTATCTTATTGGACAGACATGCTACATTATCAAGAGATTCTTATTGATAAGGGTGCTCAGATAGTACGATAGAGTTCAGGGGATACCACAGGGATTGGCCATGTATGCGCAGAGATAGCAGGATGCGATTGAGTGGGGGCCCACTTTATCTTGCGATGTCGCATGTGATGAGTATCATAGTCTATAGCCAGTGATTTTGGATTACTATCCAGAGATTGTTGAGGGATACATGAATGAGGAGTACTCACAGTACTTTAGCAGGCATCCATTTCTTAAGATCTCCAAGCCCGATGAGCTAGTGTCGGCATTAGAGGATGATGAGAACAGAGCACCCAGATGGAGGAGGGAGATGGTGGGGATGATGGAGGAGGCAGTGATGATGGTGGTGGTGGAGATGGAAGAGGGCGTGTCCATCCAACATTAGATGTCAGAGTGCCTCGCAGAAGGCGATCCTTAGTGGCGGCGGCACAACAACATGTACAGATACGGTTGCCTTCCTAGCAACAACAGTCACATATTGCGGCCTTACATGCTCAGGTCTAGATAGTTCAAGGCCAACTGACACAGGTTCAGGGGTAGTTACAGGCACAAATACAGGTGTTGAAACAGTACAGGCATAGCTCTCACAGGCCCAAGGGTAGATATAGACTTTGACGGCTGAGAGGGATGTTGCTAGGTAGCAGCTTGCATAGGTGTAGACCCAGGGATAGGTGCAGGGTCAGGTTATCGTGTTGATTATAGAGAGAGATGCACTGAGACGATGGGCAGAATAGGCCAAGGCTATCACCGAGAGACTACAACAGGCTGCGACGGTTGTTGGGACATCATATTATTTCAGGGAGATACGCCACACTTCCCAGGAGGCCGAGTTCTATAGGGGTTGGTATCATGAGTTGGTCCCTCCAGAGCGGCGAGAGAGCTTTTCCTAGTCTCGGTCTAGCAAGTCGCAGTCTCAGACAGTTAGTGTGGGTGTTACACAGCCATTTCCTAGAGATCAGAGAGATCCTAGTGCGGGTCCATTAGGTGCAGGGGGAGGTACCAATCCAGGGATGCCAGCACCATCTAGGGGGAGCACTACATAGCTCTGATATTTGATGTTTATTGTGATTTGGACATGTATACATTGATACTCGATGATTTATTGTCATTTTTTATGATGTATTTCTTCATATTTAGATATCCTTGTACACTTGACATTATTTTGAGATATATATATGTAGTGATGATGATGGTTGTCCTATGTACTTATGTGTTGATCCCGATGGATGCATTTAATTTCCTATTATGTATGCTATGTGATGTTTTATATGATGGTGATATGATATGTCATGGATCCAACATGTGTTATGATTCTATGATGCTTTATGAATGATGTCCATATGCCCCATATGATGAATATTATTGTGTAAATAGAATGTGCTAAATGCTATGTTTTTCTACTTTCCTGGTGCAAATATGTATGATGCAAAAGATAAAATGGATGGATGGATGATATTATTAATGCAAAAATGGATGAATGGAATGATTAAATAATGATGGATAATTCTACATGCTCTTATGGATGATGTATGACATGCATGGTACTTTGTGTTTTTTTTTTGTATTTTTCAATGCAAATGTATGAATGCATGTATGAAATAGATGAATGGAAATTTATATGTTGGTTTTTTTTATGCAAATGTACAACTAGATGTATATGGAAGGAAATGATATGATCAATGTTTTGTTTTTGAATTTTCATAATGCAAATATATGACCTAATGAAAATGAATGTTGAAATGATATGATAATGCTTTGTTTTTTTATTTTCATGATACAAATATATGATCTAATAACTAGATGAATGACTAAATGATATGAGAATGTATGAATGATGTCCTAATGCTTATGTGATAAAATGTGAATGATATTTTTGGTAATGTCAAATGTACTCAATCCGTTAATGATAGAAATAACCTCACTCGTAATATTATACCAGCCTTGGAGAAATTTGTAAATACCACTGCAACACCTAGTATGAATGCAGCCTAAACATGCAACTCTAACAATGCAATATTGTCATCCTAGTGACTAATTTATTGTGCTTGGTATCATCATTGAGCTTTTAAAATGTTGAAAATGAGTACACACATCAATGGTATAATTAGACCATGATGACCTAAGTACTACTTTCATGATGTTTGATAGTGCAAGTTAACACAAGCACCTAGGTATAACTGGACCAAGATGACATGAGCATTTCTTGTGTAAACTATAGCATCCCACTATGCAATCCCGAAGGGTAACAGCCAAAAGAGGACAAGATAAAAAAAATTTGAAACATAAAGAATAACTTACACATAAAGCGGTTGTCAATACGATATATCAACAATACACATGGCCAAACGTGGCCGAATGCACAATCCAAACAAGGGGACTAGTTTACCCTCCAAAGAAAATCTAATCTCAAGTAAACAGGATAGCTCCAAAAATTTATGCTCTGGTGCTCCGGAATTACTCTGCGCTGATGCTATGGAATTACCCTACATCGATGCTCCAGAATTACTCTACACCGATGCTCTGAATTACTTTGTGTTGATGCACTGGAATTACTCTGCATCGATGCTCCAGAATTGCTTTGCACCGATGCTTCGGAAACATCGCAAAACAACACAGAACAACAAGTTGCGTTGCACCGAAACTTTTGCAGACTATTGCATGAAGGAAATACATAGCTAAAGCTCTAATTTTTACATGAATTTTTTTTAAGGAAAACCAATAAAGATCATCATGATACAAGAAAGTCTGATACAAACACCGGAACCCATAAGCCAAATATGAAACATCACATTTCTTCTCATTAAATTATATGATTACATTTTCACTCTCAAGCGAGCACAATATACATAAAGGAATATACAAGAGTACAAAGGCATAGCCATGAATAAGATATACCAACTAATAAAATAGCACAAAAGAGAAACACCTCCAACTAATGCTCCAATAACCTGTACATCGGTCTCCAATGGCAGTGGCAACGCCTCCCTACCATGTGGACTCAAAAGAGACCACCCCACTGTGCTCAGAGGTAGTCACAAGGCCCAAGCAAAAATTACAAGGCAAGGGTAGCATATGGCCAACACTCACATCAGACATGGAGCAAACATGGAATACAATGCATTAAAGCCAATATCACAACATGAAGATGCTCATACAATAACACATTGGGTACTACTCATGACTACTGAGGTATAAGGTACTAGAGTGTTGACCGGGTGGAAAGTCATCATGCGTGCTCAAAGGGATGGAACCACATGGAATAAATTACACCTCTCATATGGATGAGGAAAACTCAATCATGCCCAAATCAATGCCCTACAGACGGATAACTCAACGCCCTACAGATGGATAGGCCATCTCGAGTGCATCCTTAGCCTTTACAAGTGCTCAAGGCCATGCACGAGGACTCACTATCTTATAATTGTTTTAATCCATCTCGTTTAACCAAACGAAGAACCCAAAGAAAATATAAAACAATTAAAAAGCCACTAAAACCATCATTCAAACCATTTAACATAGCCAAGCAAACATTGTTGTGAAATCATTCAAACAATTGATCTCATATACTCACAAGTAGATCAAATACATTCAAACATTCACCATTAACTTCATAAAAGAACCAATTATATAATCGGTATAAACCTCATTAAATCATCCCACAAAATCACTTTAAATAAGATAAAATCTACCAAGTGGCAGTGGCACAAAACACAGTTTCAACTGTTGTTCAAACGCATGAGAAAGAGGCATAGAAATTTCATAAAAATTCAAAGTGCCCAAATTAAAAATTGGACAATGACCTAGTTAAAATTTTGATATTTCTAAATGGATTCCATCTTTAATTTTCAATTTTATGACCCAAAATAAGGTGTTCATAAAAATGTCATTTTAAGCATGTTTGGGCAAAAACATGAAAAATGAAAGTGCCCAGATTAAAAATAGGACAAAGACCCAGTTGAGATATGGATGTTTCTACATGGAATCAAACTTTATTTTATATTTGTAATAGGCGATTAAATAGCAACAAAGAAAAACATCATTTTAACAAGTAGGCACAAATTTGACCAAAAATGAAAGTGCTCAGAATTAAAATCTGTCAAAGACCCAGTTGAGATTTGGGAATTTCTACATGAAATATAGCTTTATTTTTCATTTTTAACAAGTGGAGAAAGAGAAACAAAGAAAAATGTCATTTTAACAAATTAGGCAAAAGAAAAATAAAATGAAAGTGCCCAGAAATCTATTTTTCCAATAACTCATTTTAGATTTATTGGCATTGACAAAATCTGCCATAAAAAAAACTATAGGGAAACAATTTGAATCCAAAACAAGCATTATACATCCCCAAAATATTCACAAAGTAGAACAAAGGAATAAATCTGTCATAAAGAAATGCAAAGCTTACTATTCTCAAGTTAAATCACATTCTACACCACCAGAAATTCAAGGGATTCAAGAACCACAAAAAATACCTCATTGTTTCCCCAAATTTGAAATTAAAAATTGTTTTGAATAGATGGCATAGTTGGGTTCCAAAATAGGACAGTAAGGAGGAAATGGCATGCTGAAATCAACAATCAGATGCCCACAAATTTCTTCTCAACAAAATCTCCACATTGCTCCCCAACTCTAGTGCCCAATCCATGGTTTTTTCTTCTCCTTCAAGAACAAAAAATTTCTTCTCCTCCCCAAAAGAATGACTCTCCCCAAAATAAAAATGAATATAAGTATCTATATCCAAGACAAGGCTGCCCCCCCCCTTTTTTTTAACAAACTCCTCCACACAATAAAAATGAAATAAATCATTTCATTAAACAAACTATTAATGCTCTCCAAAGAAATTAATTAAAATCACTAAACATACAATATTGGCTATTTCATATAAAAGTAATAATTTAAATCCAACATTAAATACACACAAGTTCCCCAAGAAAATTTAAATAAAACTATGAGGACTCACAAAAAGGATTAATAAAATCATTTAAAAAATTTCAAATGAAATATATCATTCTCTCGAATGATCAATAAAAATAATTTAAAATAACATATTTAAATCTCATGGATAAAACCATTCAAATCTCAAATCAATTAAACACAATGAAATACCATATATGAAAACACATCATAACATTGACAACCAAAATATATAACCACATAACATATTCACGAAAACTATAACAAAATACCTCAACAAGACACTGGTAAACCACATGCGACCGAAAGGTGCTCTGAACATACGGCTAAAAGGTGCTCCGGACATTATCGTTAGGTAACCGGACGGTAAGACATAAATAAGGAAACACTGCACTAATAGGTACAATGGGCTAAGGTAGGGGACATTTGGCCTATGACTACCTCCAATAACCACCATCGGAGAATATAAGTACATTTAGGCATGTGGATCCAGGCAGGGTTGATACTCAGTACATGCATCACTCCAATTACACGTCAAAGTACATGTGCATATAACATATATCATATAGTCAAAACAACATCAATCATTAGGAAAAGGGTCATGATATTGTAAGCCTCTCAGATACGAGTGTTACGACATCATCCCTTTCCTATCCATAATTGTATAGGCATGTAATCCAGAATAATAACTAAACATGATAACCTTTCACATAACTATCAATGTCTAATCTCATTATAACAACATTTAACATTTAAAATATCAAATCAAAATCAAAATACTATCTTACCCAAGCTGGAGTTAGAGAGGTGTTAGATATTTTCTCCCTAAGATTTGACTTACTCCTAGAAGTCATGTAAACTCAATATGCAGCCATGTCACACATTAGTACTCAAAATCTATTAATCAACATTTAAATATTGTGTTTCATTCCAAAGATGAGAAATATAATATACATCATTCATCACTAAACGAAATAGAAAGGACATCCATATATCATTCACCTTTCTATCAATCACTATCAATATGTTGACATATACCTTACTCATAAGGTCTCAACATGAAACAAAATAGCATGGTTAATCTTGCTAACATCACATGTGCCACAATTTTCAAAATAAGCATTTAATTTAACATCCACATTCATTCAAGGATACATTAATTTCCACTAAGAATAGGGTAAAGAAGATGCATAAGCACTCAATTCTTTCCAAAACACCATTGTTTGCAACAATATTTGTTTTCCACACACTTCCAATCTCACACATTAGAACATATTTGGCATCATTTTCCACAAAATATAACAATTTACACTTTCTAAAGCACAATAAGCCAACTTTTGAACTTTTCATATGAAACCATATCCAAAATGAAACATGCATTTATGCATACATACATACATCACTAAGAATCACATCACAAGGCTACACAAGGGTCCATCTAGACACCGACAAGCAGCATACTAATCCATGATACATAATTCATGAGCCAAGAGCCAATATCCATCTCACATAATTCATACCTCACACTCAGTGGTTTGATGGTGTTAGGTCACACACACATGGTGAGACCATCCAAACAAGACCACAATGACCTATCCCTTATTGAATAAGGTTTTTAGCCTCTAAGAGATAGTCATCACACATAGGTGGGTAGTGGGTCCTAGTTGTGTAACAGCCTCACATACCCCCATCCTCAAAGTTCTATGCGTCTACTTCCTTGTATACACTCAATCGAGTTTGGATCTCCCGTTCTCGATGAGGAATCACATTACAACACAAGACCAACATTTGAAAACAACAAATAGAAAACTAGTTTAGCCACCAAAGATCATAAATAAATATCAAATAAAGATTCAATTGCAGCAATAAAGCAAGAAATGCACACAATTTCAACACTAAATCATATGTAACCTCGAGGGCTACGAGCAAAATAAGATCACAAGGTGTGGCTAAACCATCACAAACAAGATAAATCAATTTTTTTCTGGTCTTCAAAGTCAAAATAAAAGTCATCAATAACCAAAGGAAGATTCACAATCTTCGAAATGGCATAATACATAACTATGTGACTAAACTAGCCACCAAACGAGGAAGGAGGGAACAACGTCTGACTATCGCAATAGCCCATCATGTGTGGCAGAGTGAGCACACCAACTACATGGCATGAAGTGTACTCCTCGGCTACACCCCGCATCGCGTCACCATGCGGACTCGCCAAGTGGCCCACGCACTACTTGGATATCCGCATGGAATGTGCACCTCAGCCACATCCCACATCGCGTCTCAGTGCGGCATGGTCATACGCCAACCAGAGAAGGCATGTATTGGTCGTATGTTGCATGGCAGTGTGTCTATGGCTCTGCATAATTAGGCACGCGCAGAACACACCTCGCATAGCGATACCTCATGGAAAGGGCACAAGCAAGTACTCATCGTAGCCAGAGGTATACATGGCTAGGACATACCCATATGCCAACTGACCCAAACACTATCGAGAACAAACATGAGTGTCCCTCTACAAGTGTACGAGGCCCCATTACGCTCATCACACAAGTAGGCTATAATAACACAATCTCATAGTGCACCTTCATGCCTCTAAGTATGTGGCATCATCACCAGCACTATGCCAGAACATCAGTGTGGTGTGGCATCATATCTATGGCATCATGGTAAAACACGTGGAGATACAGAATAAATAATGCATATATGAGTATAACAATATGGGGCTACTCGAGCCTCACCTCTCATGTGGATGAGGTCGACTCACTAATGCCAGCTCAACGCCCCTACAGGTGGTCAAGAAATGTCAGCTCAATGTCCCTACAAACGGCCAGAAAATACTAACAAACCAATGATGTACTCAAAACTGTGGGGATTAGGCTAGCACATATGGATCAAGTACCCTAACCCATCATAAGGGGAAGTAGTGAGAACTTTCACGAATCGAGCACCCAAGACCACTTGAAAAACAATAAACCTACTACACACACCACCAAGAAATAAGTGCAGATATACCCCATAACAAAATGAGGGACTAGACAACCAAAAGAGACAATATACGAAACTAACCCTTGAACTCTTAAGTTAATATAAACTCAACCGGACTAGATTGGAACTAAATAGGAAACAAACATAAATACACAATATATAATACAATAAAGACAAATAATTCCAAGAGGGGTAACAACTCCCAAATAACCAAACAAAGCAAGTACGCCTATTCAAAACACCAAACAGGTGCATAACATACTCAAAAAGAACAGAGAGTACTTTTGTCAAATGGCATATAACCAACATAAAACCTCAACCACCCAAATTATGCAAGAACAATACAACCGTCCAAGAACATGTACTCACAACAACCACACAATACATAATATGCTACATGGAGGAAAAACAATATCAAAAAACCTACACTAACACCCACTTTTATTAAGTGGTAAATCACCTTACTACACGCATATGTTAACCACATTCATTTCCCACACATAGTGTAATATTATTACAATGTTTACTTAAGACAAGGTATGCAACATTATCACTTCAACATACATTTAACATTTTGCATTTATCATTAACATGCCAATGGTTTCACTATTCCCTTTTTCTCTAACTTTTACTTAATGCAGAATAATTTCTTATTCAAATTCATACATGTTCCATGATTATGAATGCAACTTGGGGACTTAGGTCCTTCACCCAAGGTTGATCTAATAAAGCAAACCTTCATGAATACATAAACATTTTCTCATAAAAGACAAGCATACAATGGATTTCAATACACCACACACTCAAGATAGGCATCTTTGTTAACCAATGCGGGAGAGAGAAGGCAAGAGAGATTTACAATTCTAACATAGGCACGAATACAAACATGGTTTCATCATCACATAATCACTTTCACGCAAACGCATCAATCATATGAGAGCATACATTAATCTCTATGAACTAACAACATGATCATTCATTTTCTATCACCATATTTAATAATCTCAATGCAATATAACATGCAAAAGCAACTTCAAAACCACATAGGATCAATCTAGCAATCACTCACACAAGGAGGTAATGCATAAGAAGACATGCGCCAGAAACTTTGCATAGTGATGAAAAAAAACAAGACTCAAGAAGAGAATACACACAAAAGGAACTTCTTGGCACCCTCAAGGTTAAATAGACCTTCCATCAAGAAGAGCAAAGAAACCAAGCAAGGGTAATTTTAGGCAACACATGTCACCTACAACCCACCAACAACCTAAGGTCCAACCTGCCCACCCACAACACAGGATAAAGGAAAGTAATCAATCTCAACCTCGAGAGACTCTCAACCAAGGGAATCACTCCAATCCCGTAGGGTAAGGCAAGACCTAGGAGGCATCATTCCTCCACAACACAAGACAGGGTTGAGAAACTCAACCCTCTAAAACGCCATACTAAGGCACTCAAAGCAAGAGCTCCTATGACTATCTCGCCACAACAAGCACTTGGAACACACACATCAAGCACACTGCAACCACATGGGCTACAACCACACTCAAGGACCACTCAAAGCTCACAACCCTATACACAAAAGAGCCACACATCAAGAAGGAGACCAATCAAAACACACTTCTTGGTAGGCTCGAGGGTCTAACTAACCCTCACACAAAAGCATTCCTCACAAGACATGTAAGGGGTAGGAAACAACAACACTTGTTGCCATCCACCACACACAACACCCAAGAAAGCATCAACCATAAGAGGGGATCTCAGTGCTACAACATGGGCTCTACCTCTAACTCTTCCTCTAGCTCTGCCCCTAGGAGGTATCCTAAAGGAAACAAGGAGCACATCAAAATATATCATCACAAGGACGGTTTATACACCATACTAAGGCATGAAATCTAAACAAAAAGAACATGAAAACAATATAACAAGCTCATGCCACACACGCCAAACACAACATGACATAGAAGGCTCAAGTACGTCAAAGCTCCCAATGTGTGAACATGGGCTCTGATACTAGATGTAGCATCCTGCTAGGCAACCCCGAAAGGTAAGAGCCAAAAGAGGACAAAATAATTTTTTTTGAAACATAAAGAATAACTTACACATAAAGCAGTTGTCAATACGATATATCGACAACACACATGGTCAAACGTGGCCGAATGCACAACCCAAAGGATGGGACTAGTTTACCCTCTAGAGAAAATCCGATCTAGAGTAAACATGATAGCTCTAGAAATTTTTGCTTTGGTGCTTCAGAATTACTTTGCACTAATGCTTCGGAATTACTCTGTGTCGATGCTCTGGAATTACTCTACACTTATGCTCTGGAATTACTCTACACCGATGCTCCAGAATTACTCGCAGAACAACACATAACAACAAGCTATGTTGCGCTGAAACTTTTGCAGACTATTGCATGAAGGAAATACACAACTAAAGCTCTGATTTTTGCATGAAAACTTTTTAAGGAAAATCCATAAAGATCATCATGATACAAGTCTGATATGAACACTGGAACCTGTAAGCCAAATATAAAACATCACATTTCTTCTCATTAAATTATATGATTATATTTTCACTCTCAAGCGAGTACAATATACGTAAAGGAATATACAAGAGTACAAAAACATAGCCATGAATAAGATATACCAACTGATAAAATAGCACAAGAGAGAAACACCTCCAATTGATGCTCCAATAACCTGTACACCGGTCCCCAATGGCGGTGGTAACGCCTCCCTACTATGTGGACTCAAAAGAGACCACCCCACCGTGCTCAAAGGTAGTCACAAAGCCCAAGCAAAAATTACAAGGCAAGTGTAACATATGGCCAAAACTCACATCAGACACGGAGAAAACATGGAATACAATGCATTAAAGCCAATATCACAACATGAAGATGTTCATACAATAACACGCCAGGTACTACTCATGACTACTAAGGTATAAGGTACTAGAGTGTTGACCGGGTGGAATGTCATCATGCATGCTCGAAGGGATGGCACCACACGGAATCAAGTACACCTCTCATATGAATGAGGAAAAATCAATCATGCCCAAATCAATGCCTTGCAGACGGATAGGCCATCTCGAGTGCATCCTTAGCCTTTACAAGCGCTCAAGGCTATGCACGAGGACTCACTATCTTATAATTGTTTTACTCTATCTCGTTTAACCAAATGAGGAACCCAAAGCAAATATAAAACAATGAAAAAACCACTAAAACCATCATTGAAACCATTTAACATAGCCAAACAAACATTTTTGTGAAATCATTCAAACAGTTGATCTCATACACTCACAAATAGATCAAATACATTCAAACATTCACCATTAACTTCATAAAGAACCAATCATATAATCGGTATAAACCTTATTAAATCATCCTACAAAATCACTTTTAAATCAGATAAAATCTACCAAGTGTCAGTGGCACAAAACATAGTTTCAACTGCGATTCAAACACATGAGAAAGAGGCATAGAAATTTCATAAAAATTCAAAATGCTCAGATTAAAAATTGGACAATGGCCTAGTTCAGATTTTGATGTTTCTAGATGGATTCCATCTTTAATTTTCAATTTTATGGTACAAAATAAAGTGTTGTTCAGAAAAAAGTTATTTTAAGCATGGTTGAGCAAAAACATGAAAATTCAAAGTGCCCATATTAAAAATAGGACAAAGACCTAGTTGAGATATGAATGTTTCTACACGGAATCCAATTCTTTTAAAAAAAATTAACAGACGGTTAAAGAGTAGCAAAGAAAAACGTCATTTTAACAAGTAGGCACAAATTTGACCAAAAATGAAAGTGCCCAGAATTAAAATCTACCAAAGACCCAATTGATATTTGAGCATTTCTACATGAAATCTACCTTTATTTTTCATTTTTAACAAGTGGAGAAAGAGCAACAAAGAAAAAAGGCATTTTAACAAATTGGGCAAAAATAAAATAAAATGAAAGTGCCCAGAAATCTATTTTTTCAGCAACCCATTTTAGATTTATTGGCATGGACAAAATCTACCATAAGAAAAACTACAGGCAGCAATTTGAATCCAAAAAAAATATTATCCATCCCCCAAATATTCACAAAGTAGAACAAAGGAATAAATTTGTCATAAAGAAATGCAAAACTTACCATTCCCAAACTAAATCACATTTTACACTGATGTTTCAGAATTACTCTGTGCTGATGCTCCGGAATTACTTTGCGTCGATGCTCTGAAATTACTCTGCACTGATGCTCTGGAATTACTCTGCACCGATGCTCCGTAATTACAAAAGAGGACAAGATAAAAAAATTTTGAAACATAAAGAATAACTTACACATAAAGCGGTTGTCAATACGATATATCGACAACACACATGGCCAAACGTGGCCGAATGCACAACCCAAAGGAGGGAAATAGTTTACTGTCCAAAGAAAACCAATCTGGAGTAAACAAGATAGCTCTAGAAATTCCTGCTCTTGTGCTTTGGAATTACTCTACGCCGACGCTCCAAAATTAGTCTGCGTCGATCCTCTGGAAACATCGCAGAACAACACAGAACAACAAGCTGCATTGTGCCGGAACTTTTGCAAACTATTACATGAAGGAAATACACAGCTAAAACTCTAATTTTTGCATGAAAACTTTTTAAGGAAAATCCATAAAGATCATCATGATACAAGCGAATTTGATACCAACACCGGAACCCGTAAGCCAAATATAAAACATCATGTTTCTTCTCATTAAATTATATGATTACATTTTCACTTTCAAGCAAGTACAATATACATAAAAGAATATACAAAAGTACAAAGGCATAGCCATGAATAAGATATACCAACTGATAAAATAACACAAGAGAGAAACACCTCCAACTGATGCTTCAATAACCTATACACCGGTCCCCAATGGCAGTGGCAATGCCTCCCTACTATGTGGACTCAAAAGAGACCACCCCATCATGCTCGGAGGTAGTCACAAGGCCTAAGCAAAAATTACAAGGCAAGTGTAACATATGGCCAACACTCACATTAGACACGGAGCAAACATGGAATACAATGCATTAAAGCCAATATCACAACATGAAGATGCTCATACAATAACACGTCAGGTACTACTCATGACTAATAAGGTATACGGTACTAGAGTGTTGACCAAGTGGAATGTCATCATACATGCTCGAAGAGATGGAACCACATGGAATCAAGTACACCTCTCATAGGGATGAGGAAAACTCAATCATACCCAAATCAACGCCCTGCAAACGGATAGGTCATCTCGAGTTCATCCTTAGCCTTTATAAGCACTCAAGGCCATGCATGAGGACTCACTATCTTATAATTGTTTTACTCCATCTCGTTTAACCAAACGAGGAACCCAAGGTAATGGTACAAAACACAGTTTCAACTGCTATTCAAATGCATGAGAAAGAGGCATAGAAATTTCATAAAAATTCAAAGTGCCCAGATTAAAAATTGAATGCCAGTTCATATTTCAATGTTTCTAGATGGATTTCATATTTAATTTTCAATTTTATGACCCAAAATAAGGTGTTAAAAAAAAATGCATTTTAAGCATGGTTGGGCAAAAACATGAAAAATGAAAGTGTTTGGATTAAAAATAGAATAAAGACCCAGTTGAGATATGGATGTTTCTACATGAAATCCAACTTTATTTTATATTTTTAACAAACGGTTAAAGAGCAGCCAAAAAAAATGTCATTTTAACAAGTAGGCACAAATTTGACAAAAAATGAAAGTGCCCAGAATTAAAATCTGCCAAAGACCCAGTTGAGATTTGGGCATTTCTACATAAAATATACCTTTATTTTTTGTTTTTAACAAGTGGAGAAAGAGCAGCAAAGAAAAACGTCATTTTAACAAATTGGGCAAAAGAAAAATAAAATGAAAGTGTCCAAAAATCTATTTTTCCAGGAACCCATTTTAGATTTATTGGCATTGACAAAATCTGTTATAAGAAAAACTACAGGGCAGCAATTTGAATTCAAAACAAGCATTATCCATCCCCAAAATATTCACAAAGTAGAACAAAGGAATAAATCTGCCATAAAAAAATGCAAAGCTTACCATTCCCAAGCTAAATCACATTCTACACCGATGCTTCAGAATTACAAAAGAGGGACAAGATTTTTTTTTTTTGAAACATAAAGAATAACTTACACATAAAACGGTTGTCAATACGATATATCGACAATACACATGGCCAAATGTGGCCGAATGCACAACCTAAAGGAGGGAACTAGTTTACCCTCCAGAGAAAATCTGATCTGGAGTAAACAAAATAGCTCCAAAAATTTATACTCTGGTGCTCCAAAATTACTCTGCGCCAATGCTCCAGAATTACTCTGTGTCGATGCTCTGAAAACATTGCAGAATAGCACAAAACAACAAACTGTGTTGCGCCGAAACTTTTGCAAACTATTGCATGAAGGAAATACATAGCTAAAGCTCTGATTTTTGCATGAAATTTTTTTAAGGAAAATCCATAAAGATCATCATGATACAAACAAGTCTGATACGAACATCGGAACCCATAAGCCAAATATAAAACATCACATTTCTTCTCATTAAATTATATGATTACATTTTCACTCTCAAGTGAGCACAATATACATAAAGGAATATACAAGAGTACAAAGGCATAGCCATGAATAAGATATACCAACTAATAAAATAGCACAAAAGAGAAACACCTCCAACTAATGCTCCAATAACCTGTACACCAGTCCCCAGTGGCGGTGGCAACACCTCCCTACCATGTGGACTCAAAAAAGATCACCCCATCGTGCTCAGAGGTAGTCATAAGGACCAAGCAAAAATTACAAGGCAAGGGTAACATATGGCCAACACTCATATCAGACATAGAGCAAACATGGAATACAATGCATTAAATTCAATATCACAATATAAAGATGTTCATACAATAACACATCGGGTACTACTCATGACTACTAAGGTATAAGGTACTAGAGTGTTGACCCGGTGGAATGTCATCATGCGTGTTCGAAAGAATGGAACCACACAAAATCAAGTACACCTCTCATATGGACGAGGAAAACTCAATCATGCCCAAATCAACGCCCTGTAGATGAATAACTCAACGCCATGTAGACGGATAGGTTATCTCGAGTGCATCCTTAGCCTTTACAAGTGCTCAAGGCCATGCACGAGGACTTACTATCTTATAATCGTTTTACTCCATCTCATCCAAAACAAATATAAAACAATGAAAAAGCCACTAAAACCATTATTGAAATCGTTTAACACAGCCAAACAAACATTGTTGTGAAATCATTTAAATAGTTGATCTCATACACTCACAAGTAGATCAAATACATTCAAACATTCACCATTAACTTCATAAAAGAACCAATCATTTAATCGGTATAAACCTCATTAAATCATCTCGCAAAATTACTTTTAAATCAGATAAAATCTACCAAGTGGCAGTGGCACAAAACACAATTTCAACTGTTGTTCAAACGCAGAGAAAAAGGCATAGAAATTTCATAAAAATTCAAAGTGCCCAAATTAAAAATTGGATGACCCAGTTCATATTTTGATGTTTCTAAATGGATTCCATCTTTAATTTTCAATTTTATGACCCAAAATAAGGTGTTGTTCAGAAAAAAAAATATCATTTTAAGCATGGTTGGGCAAAAACATGAAAAATGAAAGTGTCCAGATTAAAAATAGGACAAAGACCGAGTTGAGATATGGATGTTTCTACATGGAATCCAACTTTATTTTACATTTTTAACAAGCATTGAAATAGCAGCAAAGAAAAACGTCATTTTAACAAGTAGGCACAAATTTGACCAAAAATAAAAGTGCCCAGAATTAAAATCTGTCAAAGACCTAGTTGAGATTTGAGCATTTCTACATGAAATATAGTTTTTTTTTTTCATTTTAAAAAAATGGAGAAAAAACAACAAAGAAAAACATCATTTTAACAAATTGGGCAAAAATAAAATAAAATGAAAGTGCCCAGAAATCTATTTTTCCAGCAACCCATTTTAGATTTATTGGCATTGACAAAATCTTCCACAAGAAAAACTATAGGGCAACAATTTGAATCCAAAACAAGCATTATCCATCCCCAAAATATTCACAAAGTAGAACAAATGAATAAATCTGTCATAAAGAAATGCAAAGCTTACTATTCCCAAGCTAAATCACATTCTACACCCCCAAAAATTCAAGGGATTCAAGAACCACAAAAAAATACATCATTGTTTCCCCAAATTTGAAATGAAAGATTGCTCTAAATAAAAGGCGTAGTTGGGTTCCAAAATATGACGGTAAGGAGGAAATGGCATGCTGAAATCAACAATCAGATGCCCACAAATTTCTTCTCAACAAAATCTCCACATTGCTCCCCAACTTTGTTGCCCAATCCATGGTTTTTTTTCTTCTCCTTCAAGAACAAAAAATTTCTTCTCCTCCCCAAAAGAATGACTCTCCCCAAAACAAAAATGAATATAAGTATCTATATCCAAGACAAGGTTGCCCCCTTTTTTTTCTTTTTTCTTTTTAACAAACTCCTCCAAACAATAAAAATGAAATAAATCATTTTATTAAACAAACTATTAATGCTCTCCAAAGAAATTAATTAAAATCACTAAATATACAATATTCTCTATTTCATATAAAAGTAATAATTTAAATCCAACATTAAATACACACAAGCTCCTCAAGAAGATTTAAATAAAACTATGAGGGCTCACAAAAAGGATTAATAAAATCATTTAAATTTTTCCAAATGAAATATATCATTCTCTCGAATGATCAATAAAAATAATTTAAAGTAACATATTTAAAATCTCATAGATAAAACCATCCAAATCTCAAATCAATTAAATACAATAAAATACCATATATGAAACCATGAAAAGATGCCAATGAAAACACATCATAACACTGACAACCAAAATATTAGCCACATAACATATTCACGAAAAACCATAACAAAATACCTCAACAAGACATACTGGTAAACCATATGTGACTGAAAGGTGCTCCAGACATTACTGTTAGTTAACCGGATGGTAAGACATAAACAAGGAAACACTGCACTAATAGGGTACAATGGGCTAGGGTAGGGGACATTTGACCTATGACTACCTCTAGTAACCACCATCGGGGAATATGAGTATGCTCAGGCCTGTGGATCTAAGCGGAGTCGATATTCAATACCTGCATCACTCCAATTACACGTCAAAGTACATGTGCATATAACATATATCATATAGTCAAAGCAACATCAATCATTAGGAAGAGGGTCATGATATCATAAGCCTCTCGGATACGAGTGTTACGACATCTCTTTCCTGTCCATAATCGTATAAGCATGTAATCTAGAATAATAACTAAACATGATAACCTTTCACATAACCATCAATGTATAATCTCATTATAACAACATTTAAAATTTAAAATATCAAATCAAAATCAAAATACTATCTTACCCAGGTTGGAGTTAGAGAGGTGTTACATAAACAGACAAGAGTTAACTATTTTCCTATGTGAATCCGAAATGTCATCAATGATACTTTGTAGAGCACGTCCCACGATGATTCACATAGTGTTAATGATCAACTCACAAACAATAGACAAAGAAAAATATCATTCTCAATCATAACTTCTCTAGTTCTTTGGAATCATTGAGTTGCTCCCGAGAAATGATAACAACAATCACAATGCAAATAGTTTGAACATTTGTGTTAAAGTGATAAAACTGTGATTCAGAGTATCACCACCAAATGAAATTTGTTTTCAATGGATCTTGTTGTTGTTGGTTCAGATGATTGTTCTTGGTGAGTCTGATTGATTTTCGATGTTGCAACTTGCTTGATTGTTGTGTTTTTACCATGTTGTCGTACTGTTGTTTGTCTGTCATTTTTTAAGCTCAAAGATGGATTGCCCCTAGTGAGTTCATGATTTTTCCCTAGTGGAAACAAACCAATTTTATTATGGATATGTACAATGATCGACAAGCCAAAGTGAGACACGACCGACACAACAAAATATGTACATGAAGCTCAAATGAATGATGTGGATAGTAATAGCAAAGAACCAACAGTCGCCGCATGTTCCAAATAGAGGAAGAAGCCAACCTGTCACAAATAGCACCTATTGCCAGGTTTTCACTACTTACTTTTATTGCACTTTTTTTAGATTTTATGATTTTTTTTGTATTTTTTCATTTTTTGATTTTTTTTGTATTTTTTCTTTTTTGATTTTTTTGTTTTTTGATTTTTATTTTTTTTGTTGTCACCAAGATGCCTATTTGCCAGGTTTTCACTAGGACGACCATTTTTTTAGGACATTTTCTGATGTTTTTAGATTTTTTCAAGACTTTTACTGATGCAATAGATGAATCATGTGTAGAATTTCTTGAGATGGAGATTATTCATGGGCTCTTCGAATAGGTCTCCTTCTGGTGTGGATAGTCGGTATGCTCTTGATCCATAGACTGACACAATGACAAAGGGGCCCAACCAATTTGGCTCAAACTTTCCCTTTTTCTCCCTATCATGTTGGTTGTGTGGGTTCTCCTTCAATACCAGGTCACCAACTTGAAATGTTCTGGGTTTGACTTTATGATTGTAACTTCTGGACATCCATTGTTGGTAGGCTTTTAGGTGGTTCACTGCATGTTGGCATCGTTCATCCAATAGTTTCAGTTCCTGCAATCTAGATACCCGATAGTCCTCATCAAAGATGATACCCTTCAATGAAACCCAAAGTGATGGTAATTCAACTTCAATGGGTACAATGGCCTCAGATCCAGACACAAAAGCATATGGTGTAGCTCTTGTTGGTGTGTGAATACTAGTACAGTACACCCACAGAGCAGGGTTTAATTGGATGTGTCAATCACGTCGAATGTCATTAACTATTTTCTTCAATATTTTCAGAATGGTTTTGTTGGAAGCCTCTGCTTGACTATTTCCCTGAGGATAGTATGGTTTAGAGAAGCAATGTTGAATGTTGAACTTCTTACACAATTCTTGCATGTCTTGATTTTTGAATGGTCTTCCATTGTCAGTGACAATAAATTGGGGGATGCCATACCAACAGATGATGTAATTGACGATGAATGATGAAATTCACTTTCCTGTGATGGTGATTAGAGGAATGACTTCAATCCACTTTGTGAAGTATTTTGTAGCTGTGATGATAAAATTGTGTCCATTTAACAAAGATGAATGAATTTTACCAACAAGATCTAGTCCTCATTGACAAAAGGGCCACGTGGATGCAAATAGTTGAAGCTCTTACGTTGGTGCATGGATGAGGTTGCCATGAATCTGACACTTTTGACATTTCTCGACGAACTGGAAAGACTCCTCCATGTTTGGCCAGTAATATCCTAAACGAAGGAGTTTCTTGGCTAAGGTTAAACCTCTTGAATGAGTTCCACAAACACCTTCATGAACTTCCCATAAAGCCATTTCAGACTCATCGCGTTCCAGACATCGGAGGAGAGTTCTATCAAGACCTCATCGGGTGGAAGGGTGTTATCTTTGAGATAGGTATAAATTTCACCATAGATTGAGGTATTAGAGTCAACTAGGTGACATATAACTTGGGACTCAGTATCGTCATAAGAAGGGGAAAACAATTGTTCCACCAAGAACTCGTAACGACTTCTCTTCTCTAGAATTTGTAATAAGGAAACAATAGTAGCCATGGCATCGACAACTTTGTTGTCCACTCTTGAAATCTGTTCAAATTTGATATCCACAAAGTATTTCTTAAAATCATCCATCATTCTTTTTTAGGGCATCAATTTGTCATCCTTTGTTTGATAATCATCATTGACTTGATTAATGACCAATTGAGAATCTCCATATACTTGCAATTCTAAGATCTTCCATTCTACAACTGTTTTAATGCCAGCGATTAATGCTTCATACTCAACCATGTTATTGGTACAAGGGAACATCAATATGTATGATTTTGGTATGGTATGTCCTTGTGGAGTGACAAATAGAATTTCGGCCCCTGATCCATGTGTGTGTGATCCATCAAAGTATAATGTCCACTATTTTGAAACCAAAGTGAGGACATCAGCATCTGTAAATTCAATGTGTAAAGGATGATTATCTGGTAGAGGTGCTTCAGCTAACTGGTCAACGATTGATTGTCATTTTATTGCTTTCCTATCAACATATTGGATGTCAAATTGACTTAGTATCATAACCCACTTGGCTAGCCTTCCAGTTAGGTTAGCTTTGTTGAGGAGGTATTTTAGTGGATCTATTTTGGCTATTAACTTGATGGTGTGAGTTAGCATGTAGTGTTGTAGTTGTTGGGTGGCAAACACTACTCCCAAGCAAGCCTTTTCAATGGATGTATAATTGATCTCATAGCCATTTAGTGTCATGCTGATGTAGTAAATTGCCCTATCTTTTCCTGTTGAATCCTCTTGTGCTAACAGGGCTCCCAATGATACCTCAGTTGTTGCAATGTATAACAAGAGTGGCTTTCCTTCTGCCGGTGGTACTAAGATAGGTGGACTCATTAGGTATTGTTTCAATTGATTGAAGGCTCCTTCACATTTCTCATCCCATCGGAAAGAAACATTTTTGTGTAGCAAGTGAGTAAAAGGATGGGTCTTGTCTACCAGTTGTGAAATAAATCTTCAGATTGATTGGAATCTTCCTTGCAGAGATCGTAGCTGACTGATGTTTTTTGGTGGTGGAATTTCCATGATAGCTTTAACTTTTGTCAGGTCTACCTCAATGTCTTTTTTCTGAAACTATGTATCCCAAGAGTTTGGTTGAAGTCACCCCAAACACACATTTCTTTGGATTCAGTCGTACATTGAATTTCTCCAATCTAGCGAACATTTTGTCTAAGATCTCTTAGTGTCCTTCTCTGGTATATGATTTAGCTAATAGATCGTCCACATAGTCTTCCATGAAAGTATGCATCATATCATGAAAATTTGTTGTCAAGGCGCACTGGTAAGTAACTCCTACATTCTTCAATCCGATTGGCATGACGTTCCAACAAAATGTTCCCCATGGACATGTAAAGGTTGTCTTATCTTGATCCTTAGGAGCTATCTTGATTTTATTATAATCGAAAAAACCATCCATAAGTGATAGCATGCCATGTCATGTCGTTAAGTCTACTATGATGTCTATGTTTGATAGAGGAAAGTCATCTTTGGGACAAGCCTTATTGAGATCTCAAAAATATGTGCAAATACGAATGTTGTTATCAGGCTTTGACACTGGTACGATATTGGAGATCCACTCGGCATAATCAATGGGTTTGATGAATCCTGCATCTAACTTCTTCAGCTCTGCTTTTACCAATAAGGCTATATGTGGATGCATTTTCCTTAGCTTTTGCTTGACTATCTTTACTCTTGGTGGTAAAGATAGATGATGCATGATCAGTTCTGGATCAATCCCTGACATGTCAGCATATGACCAAGCAAAGTTGACTTTTTTTCTGTGAAAATTTTGAGGAAGCTAGGTTTTTC
Source organism: Sequoia sempervirens (assembly GCA_007258455.2). Lineage (NCBI taxonomy): Eukaryota > Viridiplantae > Streptophyta > Pinopsida > Cupressales > Cupressaceae > Sequoia > Sequoia sempervirens. The sequence goes on along the minus strand of VDFB02325042.1, from coordinate 39,510 downwards.
TTGGTCTGTTAAAGATGTCACTAGATGGATAGTCTTCACTATCTCTTCACTGCCAATATTGACAGACTGTGTGGGTTTGATCAATACCTTTGATCTTTCTTCAAAGTGTTCTGGGAGAGTATCAAATCTTCCATCCTTCAATGCCTCAAAGAGGTTTTCGCCATTGGATGCGCTCTTTGTTTTTAGTTTTTTGGATCTGATACTACCATTGAATGGTTTTCACCATCAAATCTATTTCCTGTATTATTCATTTTGCAGCTGGAATATTTGATACTCCCCTGTTTGGAAGCTTCGTTACGATGTTCAGTGGTGGAATTTGTTTCAGGATTGTTGGCACAGAGGAAATTAATGATGGCATCATCGTATGAAAAGGTAGCGATATCAAATGGATCAATTTGATCCCAATCTATGAGTTCAGGATGTACTAGGGGTAAGAAGTCACCAGACTGGTTAAGGTCAAAGATGGTAAGAGTCCTGATGGTGGTATCTTTGATTTTTCCAATAGAAAAATTGAGGTCTATAAGGTAACTTTCCTCTGAATTATTTGTTTCACTTCGAATTGAATCCTCTTCATTGGAATCATCAATGTGTTGCGATCCTAATTCAAGTGGTCTAGAACATGTACCTTGTCCCTCTTCGAGTAGGGGTGCATACTTGTGTACCACATCAATGTCCTTTTCATGACAAGACTCTTCTGATAGTGAATCCCACTCATATTCATTAGAATCAATTTCATGATCATCACTAGCTTGTAACTGCAAGATTCTTTCAACCACCTTTTGATTCATCTCTTATTTTGTCTCCTCTTTATAACCTAGCCCTGTCTTTTCTTTTGGATTGATTAAGATGGGTTGAATTGGTTCTACAATTTATTCCTTCCTTTTGCCTATGGGGCCTTTTCCCTCATATCCCATCTTTTCCAAGATAGTGAAGCCTTTTCCATATTGTGTTGCTTGTACATTTTTTGTAGCTACTTGAGATTCTTCTTCATCCTTATAAAGCCATTTTAGAACATCTTTGTCTTCTGCTTCATCAACCATAGTGTTTGCCTACACCTTTATCTTTGACTTGGACTTTTTTCTCAAATTGTTTCGACAAGGCATTTAAATGGGCTTCATGATTTGAGGATGTAGAAGGAGCAACTTCCTCTTTCTTCTCAAACTATTTAGACATGGAACTGGATTGACCTTCATGATTTGAAGAAATTACCAATGGTTTGGATGAGGAACTTGATTGGCTTTGATAATTGGAAGGGATGAAAGTGGAAGCTTCTCTGTTATGAGGCACAAATATATCTTGGACAGATTTTAGGGTGTTGCAATACCGAGGACTATTTGAATCGGCCGAGATGGTGATTTCTTGGCCACCACAAGGGAATTTTAGACATTGGTGGTATGTTGATGGGACCGCTTGCATTTCATGGATCCATGGGCGACCCAATAGTATGTTGTAGGTAAAATCCTTTTCCAAGACTTGGCAGATTACATCTTTCTGAATCAGTCCTACTTGAATAGGTAAGACAATCAATCCCTGTGAAGATCTTTCCTCATCATCATATGCTTTTATTGTAATCTTTTTCTTTGAATCAATTGCATTCTCAGAAAATCCCAAGGCACGAACAAGCTTTAAAGTACATATATTCAAGTCGGCTCCTCCATCTATTAGGACGTGTTTGACACGATGTTTATGAATTACGACTTCAATATGGAGAGCGGCATTGTGGGGATGAGAAATAGACGCGTCATCATTTTCTGATAAGGATAAGCAATGTGGCACGACCAAATGTCCCACCATGGCTTCAAATTTACAAACTTCTAGATTTGTTGGTATTGTTGTTTCCACTAGGGCTTTTTCCAAAATCTCTTTGTGGGCAGGTGAAATCTTGAGCAATTCCAATATCAATATTTGTGCAGGGATCTTTTGTAATTAGTCCACTATGTTATATTGGTTGGACGAGGCAAAGGGTGTTTTAGATGAACTTCCTTTTAAGACATATTTGGCCTATGCTCTCGTGGTTGCATTCACTGGTATGTTGTCTTGTTTTCCATTGATTTTAATGACATTGACTTGAGTATTAGTTGCAGCTATATTTGGTTTGATGTCATTAATTTGATTTTCAAGGATAATGATGTCTTGTTCTTGTTCAATTGGAGTGTCATAGATTGGATTATTGGCTACAATAATGACTTGATTGTCATTGGTTTCAATGGTATTCATTTGATCCTCTGCTTCTGAGATATGATTTATGAAAGTATCATGGACATAATTTATGTTCTTTCCCTTGTTGTGTGTTGTAGAGGATTCCCCTTTTTCATAATTCAGTAAAGGATTTTTAAATTCTCCGTGATCGGCATTTGTTTGGGGTCCTTCTATTCATATGACCTTGTCATCTATTAAATCTTGTATCTTATGTTTCAATTGCATGTAGCTATTTGTTTGATGGCCTTTGTACCGATGAAATTCACAGTAATAGGCATCATTCCACCATAATGATTTTACTTTTGCTTCAAAGCCTCAAGTGTCAGGTAGTGTTATGAGGTTATTTTCAAGAAGTTCCCTCAATGCAGATTCGTATGATTGACCCAAAGGTGTGAATTTTCTACGGTTTGATTGTGTTTGATAAGGTGGAGGTTTGGACGTGGTGTTACTTTGATTATGGTTGTTTTGATTGTTGGGCTAGTTGACATTTTGATTAGTGCCTTGATTGATGTTTTGATCGATCTTGGTTGTGGTTCCTGATAGATTAAAGACCGGTTTTGCATTATGTGTTTCAGCGGCACCATCATTGGCATTTTTGTTCCTTGTCCAAAATTTGGGTTTCTCATTGTTGTGATGGTTGGAAGAGCTAGCATTGTTTGATCCTTCATTGTGAATTTTCAATACCCCTCTTTTGACTAAAGCTTCTTCAATTTTGACACTGTTTTCTACCATCTTCTCAAAGCTAGGGGGACATTGTAATTGTAGCCTATAGCTCATTTCACTATTAAGGTTATCAATAAAAATCTCCATCTTTTCTTGTTTAGGTATGGGACAAGTGTATCAAGTGAATAACCTTCTCCACCTTTGTAAGAATATGAGAAAATATTCTCCTTGTTTCTGTTTGGTATTACAAATATCCTTCATGGTTATCTCATGTGCAATGTTATATTAATATTGAGTGATAAATTTGTTGACAAGTTCTTCAAAGGATTTTATGCCTGGTTGTAGTTTTGAAAACCATTCCATACAATGGCCTCCCAAGCTACAAGGAAAAATTCTTATCAAGTATGTGTCTTCATGAGCAAACTCAAGACTCATGGTTCGAAATTCTCTCACATGGTCTATGGGGTCATATTTTTCATTGTATTTGTCGTATTTTGGTAGGTCGCAATTTGGGGGAAATGGTATCATGTTTAACTTTCTATCAAAGGGGTGGGGACAAATATCTTGCAACAAGTATCTTTTGGTAGTCCCTCCTTGCATGTCTTGCACTTGTTGTTGAAGGTTCTTCATTTGATGTGTTAGGGCAGCCATTTGATCTATATTTGATGTTTCAATTTTAGTTTTCTTTGGAGTTCCCTTCAATTTATTGACATCAAAATCACTTGGTAATTTGACCCCTTGGTTTGCTAACATTAGAAGGTATTTTTCTCCATCCTTTTCAAAGATTCTTTCTAGGAATTTGTGAAATTTGGGATCTTGGTTTGCTTGTTCTATTTCCTCTTCTGTTATTTCTTCTATTTCATTTTGAGGAATTTTTTGAAAGGGATTTTCTTCTGGTTCACCCATGGTATTTTGAGGTTCAAGTTCCTTATCCTTAAGTTTTTGCTTTTGGGACCTTGTTAAAATGGGCATGCAAGTGATGAAGGTTTTCTAAATTTTGATCATTGTTTAGGAGTGCCAAAGGAATTCCTAGGTCAAAATAGAATAATGAATCCTATTGATGAGACTAAGGTAATAAAATTTGATGTAAAGTGTGTTGTTTCTGGATGAAGGATGATAAATCTTGATGGGGAAACTCAACTTGATGATCAAATTTGGATTTTTGATGATGATTGGGCACTTTTAGATTTTTTATCAAAGTTTAGGTAAAGGATTTCACTTGTTAATGCTAGTTTTTCCAAGTTTATAGCAATGTTGGGATGAGGAAAGAAATTTTCTATGGAAAAGATCCCTAAATCTGGTTTCAAAATGTCGGATAGGAGTCAAATTCAACTCTCTGGTTATGAATTTTGGTAGATGCATTGTAACAGTCAGTGTATGCGCTAAAAGGCAGATGCATTATAGTATGGCTTGGATGCACTAGAGAAAATTTCAAATGCACTGCAGAATTAGGTGTATGCACTAGGGAATAGCTCAAATGTGCCAAAGTTTTAGGGGTATGCGCTATAGAATTTGGTATATGCGCCATAGAATGTAAGGGATGCGCTAGAAAATGTGGGGAATGCATTATAATAGCAGGTGAATGCACTGGAAAAAGAAGTAAATGTGATGTAATAGAGGGTATATGTGCTAGAAAAAGCAGTAAATGCGTTATAACAGAGGGTATATGCGTTATAAAAAGTAGTAAATGCGCCAAAATAAATAGTGGATGCGCTGAACAGGGAAATATAATAGTTTCTTGCCAGTTTACTTGATTTTTTTGGTTTTCAGATAAAGAATGATTTGTTTCAAATGATGTTTTATGAATCATAGTTTTGCACTTCCAGTGTGCAAGGTTTTGTTTGAAGTTTGTTTAAAAACACTTTGGTAAACACATCAAGCATGTACAATCCTAAGGCTTTGTAAGACTATATTTGTTGGATTCCCACTTGGATTTTAATCCAGTTGCGCCTAATTTTAGCAGATGATTAGATGCTTGATCCCACTAGCTCCCCTCCACGACACTCACTTCTACGGGGCAGCCAAGCATCAATACCCATGAATCTCCCATGGCATACTTCTCATCTCTACTAAAAGCCACAAAAATGTGGGATGGCTTCAAAACGATCGTTCATGCGCCAACAAATAGATAAGGGATTTTGGATTTTCTACAACAAGGGTTTTAGTAGGGGCATTTCGTTCATGGGGAATCATCCATGCAGCAAGAGACCATTGTTTCCCTTCTTGTCAAAACAATCCTCGTGATACTTTCCTTTCCTCAAGTACCCACACTTATATACCAATTGGAATTCGATCGGGTTCAGTGTGTTACCGGTTGGGTCATTCCCTTGGGTGATTACTTTTTCCCACAAGGCAGGCCCTCTATGGATAAACAAAAGCGAGCAAGTACATTCGTAGTTCAATCAATCTTTGTTTCGTGTGAACAAAGAGAGAACACATGCAATATACTCAACTCACACTCACAAATAAATATGAATGGGTCTAGCTTTTTGGTCACCCAGTTAAGGGGAGAGCATATGCCAACCATTTATAAAACACAACAGACATGGTGTTCTTTCCTTCCTAGTTAGTCTAGATTCCTAAATTAAACAAAAGGAAATAAATCAATCCAGCCCCTGCATCAAATTCATCAGTAGTTTGTAATAAATGTTTCAGCTTTGACAGTGTTCAAGAGTTTCAACAGAGTCTTTGACAGTGTTTATGAAGTCTACACAACAAAAAAAATTCATTAGTTTTTAGACTCGGAAGAAATTTGCAAAGAAAATCAAATGAGCCATTACAGTAAGTTGATGCGCTGAAAAGGTAAATGCATTGTAGAAAGAAGTGAATGCGCTACAGAAAATAGTAAATGCGCTATAGAAAATGGTGAATGCGCTATAGAAACCCCCCTGATGTGCCACAGAATGGCGTGGATGCACCGAAGAAACCCGTTGTTGTGCCGGAACAGTTGATGAATGCACTAGAGAATGTTTCGGGTGCACCGGAAGAATTAATGGTTGCGCCAGAGAAATTCATGTCTGAACTTGTAAAAGCATACTTTCCAGAAAAATATTAAAACAATAGGGGCTAGGCCCCATGGTGGGCACCAATTTATGTGTGATAAAATATGTGAATCAGAATAATCAATAACACACAACATATGCAATGTATTACATTAAGGAAATGTAAATTAACAACATAATTTGATAAAAACAATTCCTTAAAGACATTCCATCTTCCTCTATTCCTAAGGATCCCGTATTAGTGCTCTCAAATCTTAATTATGCACTGAATTACTGTGATGACACTTAAGAAATGAGTAGCCATTAATTCTAGAATGAAGAAACTATGTCTACACCTACATGATTTGATGATTTGGTTGGAGGATGAACTAAATGATATGTTGGATGATAAACTATTGTATACATAATGCTAATGAAATGATGCAATGTTGAAATAAACTAATGGAGATTCTATGAAAATGATTATAAATGATGTAAGTAAACTAAGACACATCTAGCAAACAAGCCATGATTCTAATTTACTTGCGAAACTATTCTAAATGCTAAGCTAGAATGTAAACTAAGCTCTCAAATGCTAAGATGATTTCTGCAGAGTAATTGTATGCAATGCTCTCTTATGCAAAAGTTGTAAATGAGCCTCTATTTATAGATTTCACCAAGGCATCAGGTGAGTTGGCAGCAATGGACGATCAAGATTCAATCTAGAGAGATTGACGGTGAGAAACGAGGAGGTTAGAGAGAAATAAGGAAGTTGTCCCCTTTAATAGAACAATCTTGCCAAGTGTAGAAAAGAATAAATGGAAAGGAGAAGACATGTGTCTCTGAGTTTGTTGAGATTGTTGAGGGTAAATACCCATTTTAGAAATTAGGAATAATTATTTTCATGTGACACATGGTGAGATGGAAGATGATGTGGAAGGAGGTTAGAAGAATATGGAGAAATCTAACAAAATTTGAATTAAAAATCCAAATTTAATGAGAGGGAATTAACCACATAAAACAAATTAGTTAAAAAAAATTATTTAATTAAATAATGAAGAAAGTGGTTTAAGTTGGAAGAATTAAGAAATGTGAACTATATAAATAAACTTTGCAATTTATTTATACAATAGAGGAAATAAAGATTTTTTATTAATTAAATAACCAATATTTAATTAATATTCTCCAGACCAATTTTGGATGTATACAGTATATATATGGATATGTATATGTATGTATTTACGCATATGCATATGTATGTATGAATGTATGTAAGGATCCAAACGCAATTTTAATGTTCTTTTGTTCATAATAAAATATGTATATATGTATGTAAGGATTGTATGAATGATGTGAAATGTTGAAGACAATCAAAATATTGTGCAATATGATGCTCCAATCAAAACCCTTGTTGTTGTGCATGCACTATTGTAAGGATGATTTGATGTGGGAATGCTACTACCCCTGTTTATTACAATTTTTTGTACGCACGTGAGAGCATCAAGAGCTAAACCAAGTATGTGGATGATCGACATATCAACGAAACTGTGTTTGTTAACACACTAAACTATATTAAGACATTTTGCTCTAACTGCATTGTGATATTTATAATTTGTGGTATATTATGTTCAAAAACTTTATGTTCTTATGAATGCATATTTGTTTGGATGCTTATATGTATGTACGTTGGACTCGTAATGGCAGGCATGCGAGGACTTCTTGGTATTAAACAAAAGACATCAAGTGTTAACCACTGGTAAAGTCTTTATGACTTTACTTTGGCAATTCAAAATAGGGAAGGGTTTGGCATTGTTTAGGTTGGATCCTTGGATATTGTTTTGTACTTGGCAACTTAGTTGTAGATGTAGTTGTTCTTGCTTGGTAGCTTGGCTTTAGTTGTGATTCTTCTAGTCTCATTTGAAAACTTGTATTGGATTTTAGTTGGTGTAGTAGATTTGTGGTCCCATCAAAACTAACATACTTTAATCAAAACTTTTAAGTAAATTAAAATAACTCATAGTAATAACATAAGTAAAATAAAATGATTCTTAAATAGTTCTAAAGTGATAAATTAATTGTTAAGTAAATAAAATAACTCTTGATTATAAAATAACTGTAAATAAAAAAATTGTTAAATAAATAAAATAACTCTAAAATAAAGAAAGATGTATTAAAAATACTTATAATAACTTATTATTTATGATTATTTTTTATTTTTTATTTTATCAAATAATTTTTTTTGTTAAATTATAAAGTAATAATATAAATTGTACATATGATTTACACTATTTTTAATTATTCTTATCATTTAATTGTTTGATAAACTAATCAAATGAGAACCTTAATTTTTCATTATTTAATATTTGTTTAAATATTTTTTTATTTATTCAAGGGGCAAACGCTTTTGACCGGAGCTATGAACCGGAATACAACCATTCAACAATATAACCCCAATGGGATTTGAACCTTGGTGGCAAGAACAACATTGTCACCTATAAACCATCACACCATGCCAATACTGTCATGTGTTTAAATTTATTTTTTTTAAATTAAGATAATATTTTTTTGTTAAGAACAATTATTACCTTTATTTATTTAATTAATTAAAAATCAACAACTTTCGACATCTTGTATATTTTCATTTTATAATATATTTCTTAATTATTAAATATTATTTTATATTAAAATGATTTTATAAGCCTTTTATCAATAATTATCTTAATATCAAGTAATAATTAATTTTTTTCAAAAACTAAATTACTAGTTATTATGGTATTTATTGGTCATAGACTACACTTACAAAAATAGAATTAACTCTTGTTATTTCGAAGATATTCTTTGTTCCCATTTTGCTTGAATATAGTTTAGAAGTAATTAAAAGAGGAGCTAATTTTGACATCAAAGGTGCTGTGGTGTAGTCGGTTATCGCGTCAGTCTTACACACTGAAGGTCCCCAGTTCGAGCCTGGGCAGCACTTAGTTTAAGTTTTTTTCATTTTCTGTTTAAAGGAAATTGCCTCGCTTTTACTTGACGAAATTGGTCGCTACATTATCAAAGTGTGTTTGCTTGATTCCAATCTGGTGTATGGACGTGTTCAGATTATCAGTGTTTTTACTTGTTTCGAAATCTTTTGCCTGAAGTAACACTGACAATAATTCCTCAGGCTTTAATTTGGTGCATTTTCTTATGGTTCACTATTGTGTATGGTTAGGGTTTTGTTGCAGTCTCAGTCATGTCAAATTGTTAAGTTTACAGTACTTTCTAGAGTGATTGTGTTTTCAATCGACCCTTAGTTTTGCCATCTGGGTAGCTTAGGGCTTTTATAATGATCTAAGTTAGATCTTATGTAGTTAATGTTGCATTAGTTGACAAAGATGAATCTAAAGCATGTTTGAAATTTGTCCCAAAATCTATGACAAGGTTTGTCTTGGTTCTTTGAGTTTGATATTGTTTTACCAAAGATCTATTTAATATTGTGATGAATCTTAAGCATGTTTGAAATTTGTTTCAAAATCTATGAGAAGATTTGTCTGGTTCTTTGAGTTTGATATTGTTTTACCAAGTAATGATGTTGAATCTCTTTGTAATTGCTATAAGAATTATAGTATTATTGTATATTGTGTGGGTGATCTCTTTTTGAATAGTACTTCTTCTTTTGGGTTAAAAATCTTGAAAAACAACATGGCATTGAGTTGTCTAGGGTTGAGAATTTATCCAAAGGCTCTTTCATGTTTGCTTTGCGTAGCCCTCAAAAAAGTAATGTGTTGCTTATCTAATTTAGTTGGTGCTTCGTATGAAACGCCTTTCTAGTGATTTGCTACTTGACCAAAGATTTTAAAGTCTATTAGCAAGCATCTCTCAAGTCTCTATGTTGGTTGAGTTTCCTAGGCTTCATATCCCCCATGTGAGCATCCTTAGAATAGATTATTTAATAATTAGACCATTTTATCTACCATGAACCAAATAAATTTTTAGTCCCTAATCTCAAAGAAGGGCTTGTGATGTCGACCTCAACTTTGACCTCGAAGAATCCATAGTGATTTAGGTTAATGGTTGTGATTTTGGTAGGTCACTTTTGTTAATTTTCCCAATACTTGTTTATATGGACAAGCTTCATAACACAAAATTAAGGATTGTTCACACACCTAAACTAGCTCCTAAGTCAATCATACAATCTTTGGCTCCCCCAATACAAGATGCTAACTAGTTGATTGTTACTAGATAAAAAACCTAAGGTTACCAAACAACCTAAGGTCAATGATCCTTTGTCAATACCTCAATATGTGTGTAAGAATGAGGTCACCCTAATGGCTCAAAATAAAATATTGGTTCCTTTCACTAGACCCCTTCCTATTTCATCTTATCAACTAGTGGTTAAGAGTGTAGGATACAAACATCTCATTAAGGACCTTGGGACACCTCTTATAAATATTCAACTCTCTAAATGATTCTATATTATTTGTAGTGAGAATCAATTGCCAAGGGAGAATTTAGCAGCAAATGCTACTATATTCCACTAAGAGATTTTATTATGTCAAATCAACACCCTCTAATAGGAAACCAATTTGAAACTTTAATAGACAATAATAACAGTCAATCAAAGCACTCTATAGCGGAACCCTCCACTTGAATTTCATCTCTTGGAATGCTAGAGGTCTTATAGAAACTTCTCATTAGTTCTATTTATCAGTTGAAGTTTAATAGTTTGATCCATTTAATATTGTGTCTACAAGAAATCAAATTTATAATATTTTTATTCAAGCCACCTTGGAGTTAGTTTGGCGTCAAGTACATTCTATCTCATCACATCACGAGGTGGGACAAAGTGAAACACACATGTTACTTTCTCCCAATTTACACTCAATTATTATTGCCTCTGGGGAGGAGCCCAACCACCATGCTATGTGGGAAATCTTTGACTTAAATGGGGGAATGATGAGGATTGCCAACACTTGTGCCATTTATGATGATCTTGAAAGAATGGCATTATGGCATTGGCCTGCTAACAACTTGTCACTTACCAACTAGATCATTTGTACTAATTTAATATGGTGGAGTTACTCAAGGATAAAGTTGGCATGTTGTTAATGTGTTGGTGTGTTGGAGAGCAGCAAGCATGGTTTTATTTAAAAAATTATATGCATGCATTTGTTTATGAATATGTTGCATCTAAATCATCAGGGTACCATCCACTCATTGCCACTGATGGAATTCTATGATTGATCCCTTTGCTACCTTCTTATGTAAGTTTGGAAGCAAGTTATTTATGTCTACAAGCATGTTGAATTTGTTGTTTCTAATGGTTTTACCAAGGTCCCTTGCAAGCTTGAAAACAATCCTTTCAACTTGCATATATATAGACTTACAATGCCAAGCTTTGACACTACTTCAATATTGTTGAAGCTCATCGAGGCAAGGGTGATTAGGTTCAATCTCAATTGTATTGGCTCAAGGTGGGAAACAAAGCCTCAAAAGACTTATTCAAATCCTTTTGTATCAAGCAAGATCACTTATAAATTAAATCTATAATGATGGAAATTGGGAGGCTTTCCTCTCTTCTCAATATTTCCATGCCTTTTTGGACCATTATAAGCTAGCATTTGAAGCTCAATCTGATTTGTAGAGGCGTAGTGCACTTCAACAATTCTTGGATGTAGTTCCCACCTAGCTTAGCCAATCAGCCAACATAGCTTGCAATACTCAACTCAATTTGGATCAGCTACATGATGTTCTTATGAGCATTGCTAATGAAAAAATATTGAGCTTAGATCATTTTCCTTACGTTTTTTAAAGCTGCCTAGTAATTTATGGGATCGAACTTTCTCCAAGCTTACAAAAAAGCTACCCTCAAGGGTTCCTTGAGGTCCTTGATCAACTATGGTATTATTAAATTCATTCCTAAAGTTGGGGATCCATAGCTCATCTCCAATTGGTGACTTATAGCATTACTTAGTGTATCTTACAAGAATTTTGCCAAAGCTCTTGCTCAACGCATTCACCATTTATTACCTTGCATTATTTGACCAAAGCAAACCAACTTAATTCAAAGTCATTACAACTTTGATAATATCATCGATGTGTGCGAAGGGATGAAGTGGGTTAAGGCCTCTAGACAATTATTACTTTTTTTAATCTAGACTTTGAAAAGTCCTATGACTATATTGAGTGGTTTGTCATTCTAGTGATACTCAAAGGTCTTGGCTTCAACATTTTTTTCTCTACGTCATTCAAACCTTATTCACTAATGCTATTTTTTCTTTTTGTTAATGGAAGAGTTGTTGAGAGCTTCAACCTTTTTCACTCTATCAAGCAAGGATGTTTGTTGGCTCCTTTGTATGTTTTGGAAGTTGAAGCTTTTGGCTACCTACTTGTACACAAACCTTTGCTTGGTCTGGTAAAGGCAATCTCCCTCCCTTCCTCCGCCCAATATCTTATCAATGGGTACTTCACTAATGACTCCTTTCTCATGTTATCAAAGCAATAAGAATCTTTTCATGAAGACATGGCTTGCCTTAATATTTTTATTTGGTTTCCTATTCAAACTTGCAATTACACTAAACAATATTATAGGAAAAGTAATTCTCATTGTCACCCTAGTTGAAATTTTTTTGGATCAAAACACTGGATATGGTTGAATTTTTGGGCATTCCCTTTGTGTTTGAAAGCTCTCTTTCATGTTGTGTAAGTACGTTATTCAAAGGATGGAGAAAAAGATCTTTTGGATCTTGATGTCTTTCTCTCTAATAGGGAAATTTTAGATCTACACTAAGGTGTTGGGTACTACTTATGTCTATTGTCCTCACTAGGCATCGTCTAAAGTTGCTTATTATTAACTAAACAAAACTCCTTAGGGATTCCTTATGGGCAAATGGGTAACAATCTTATCTTTTTGGCTAAGATATATGTTGTCTATCCCAAGTCAAAGGTGGTATGGGCATGATTTACATTTACAAATAGAGTGAAGCTCTTTTCTCTAAGCGAGTTATCAAATTTATTGAAGGTGTTAAAGCATAGAAGATTATTCTCAAGTATTGTATTGAGGAAGATTCCCCTTATCACAAGAAGTGTTGGAAAGGTATTGATTCCCATTCTCTTCTCATCACGTTGGCTCCATTCAAGATCAAGGATTTTTTTGTTGTTCAAAGCATTTGGAAATCGTTTTGTATGTGAAACCCTTCCTTAGGTAGGTTGGTGATGGTTTCAAGACTACTTATCCTTTAGTGTAGTCTTTGGTGGGCTTCCATCATTAATTCTTCCAATTTGCCTTTGGTTGAGACTCTACAAACCAAAGCATTAAGGATTTTTGGCAAAGGAATTCACACCATAAGGGATCTTGTCTCTTCTAAGTATTGGACTCATTGGAAAACCTTGCAAAAAAGACTTAAGCCATCCATTTCAGATTTACCATCTATTCAAAGAATTTGAGATCTTTCCCATTATATCATGTTGCACAATGTGAGACTTCAATCCCCACATGCTTGGTAGAAAGACTAGCATTAGAATCATGATACAACATTTAGGAATTATACTCTTAGGTTGCTCTACAAAGTGCTCAGTCCTTTTCTCTTTGTATCTCACTAAGCCGAACTTGTATTGGGGTCTTCACTCTTCCCCTTACACATGGACTTTCTACCTTTACAAAATTTGGGTGGGTAGACTTGAACTTAAGATTTCCTTCTTGTGGTAGGCTTCTTGACCAAAAATGGTTCATCCAAGGAGCTCTTATCCCAAATGTATTGTCTATCACAAAATTAATACTTTTAAGCATTTTTTTAGACTTGTCCTTGGGCCTAGACCACTTGGCAATGGTTTCATTGTCTTTTTACTCTTATCATCCTAAATTCTTCTCATGGAAATTTGTTATTTTTGGGGATTCAGACCCTTAGCTAGCTTGCATTGCTAGACTATGGAATTTCTTCATATCTACTATTTGTTTCCAAATCTAGATGCCTAAAAACAAAGCTATTATTTGTAATGAAGATGTTAGTTACATTTTCTCACTAACTAAGTTCCTACTAATAGTATTGGTTACACCATACCCCCTTTTGTTACTTACATTTGTAGCCACAACTACTCATATAACCATGGTCATTTATCATCATCGTCTATGTAGTGAGTATGGTCTACTTCCCCTCATGGGAAAGCATCCAACTCTAGGCAAGTCATGGTGATGTACTCACCTCCTACCATGAATTTGTAAATTATGAATCTACCACCAACAATGAATCCTCTACCTAGGTAGGTTTTCTTAGTCCCCCTGGCAATGAAAGATCCTTTAAACCAAGATTGTCAATGCTCCAAATTTACCACATGAGCATTCTTAGTGGGTTGTGCTAAATAGTTATAATCCTCCTCCACTTCCCCCCAATGCAATTGCATTTTCTCAATCAAGAATTTGGTTTTATATACTTCGTTGATCATGTTTTTTTAGTAGTGCACACTAGTCAACCACCTTTTTATGTAAGCCTTCCATGTATTCTATAGATTTTAATATGCTTAATATGAATTAGTAGAAACAATTCCAATAAAGTCATATAGAGAAATATAGCTCAAATTTATAAGTATATTCACTAATCCTACTGCAACTATAGCTACAACGGTGAGTTGAAATCCATAGTCTGGCTCGTTTAAAGAGAAGCAACTTTGTTAATCATTGTTACATGTCAGATGTGTGTTGTATACTTTCAAAGTTTTATAGTCAACTAGGAGTAATCACTAAATGGTCGAAAATTTGCTTTTTCAAAAAAAAAACTAGGTGCTTTATTGGGTTTTCTATTTTGCCTATGTTTTTAAAGTAGTTTTAAACCATTCATGTGCCTATTAATATCTACACATGCTTAAAGGTTAATGGTTTTGTTATTGTATTGTGAATCCCTGAGTTTTACACAATAGTGAAGAAGGTTATTATGTTGGGTTTTTTACTTGAGAGCATTTTCCTTGGTGAAAATTGTCTGTGTTTTGTTTTTATTTTCTAGATTTTTTCCCTTCATTATAGAGAGCTCATTTAGAAATCCTTTGGTTTAGACAATTTCTTATCACATAGTGAATTGTTAGCTTGTCTTAATCTCTTACAATGAAGATTTTTAATATTATATTTCATTAGGAGTGTCCTTCTGAAATGGAAAATGCTTAACCCAAACCAATTATATATTTTAAGGCCTTTCTCTTTAAGGAGAATAACCTCTAGCAATCCATGAAGTAACTGTGCGTAGTCCATGGAGGCTTGAAATGTTCAACAATCATACTTGTGGTATAATGTTAATCAGTCATCATTCCTAGTTTTCATTTTTAAAGGCATACAATAGTCTAACCCTTCTTCCTTTTGAGATATTGGTGAGAAAACATTGTGTTTTCATCTATGAATAATATTTCCACATCAAAATCGAAAGGAAGTCATGTACATGAAAGCAACTTCCTACACCAATCTAAATGGGAGAGATAGTGGGAAATTTCTTTTTAAACCCTTAACAATTAGATTTTAAAACCTTTAACAATTAAAGTTTAAGATAAACATTCAAAATAATAGCACCATAACAATGTTTACATGGGGAAAACCCTTTTAGGAAAAAAAACCCCGCTCTAAAAGCACAACTCAATTGTATTATCATTAAATGTTGTTTACAATATAGTCACAGAGCCAATCTCATTAACAAGAGTCTTCAACAACGACAAGATTTCTAGAGTGATTTAGACAACATAACGATACCCATAAAATCTTCAAACTTGTACTATGTAAAATGAAAAAGTACTTATTTCCACCAAGTTTCCGATACGGGGGGGGCGGCAGGACGGTGGAACACGTTTCAAGCACGAGATTTTTTTAGGGGATTTTTGGGGACGACAAGGGATGGCAAAGGGGACGGCTATATATATATATATATATATATATATATATATATATAGATAAATTTTAAAAATATAAGGAAATTTCAAATTCCAAATGTTCATATGAGTAATGATAATCATAACAATGAACATTGATAAAGTTGCAAATGAAATCACTAATCATATTGACTTAAACATTATAGAGTCAAACAGTCAATCATTTGAAGCCCTGTACCAGCCAGCTACCTTGTCATACTAGGTGATCTACATGGTGGAAGGATTATTGTTGTTGTTATAACTTTGTTTCAATCATATCCAACAACCATTCTTGCTATTCACAAGGTTTATTGGGTGTGTGATAGCTATACCATCAACCTTTTTAGTCATTGATCTACTATGAGTGAAAATTTCTAATTGTTCTAAGTTTGAAATTGTGTTTCCAACTTGTATATCAGTCAATGTAATTGTTCTAGTTATTGCAAAATCAAATAAAATCAGCCTTTACAAGGTTACAAGTTGAAATTTTAGTGTATTTGACACCTTAGGATTTCATAATTGTTGATTACTTACATATGAAAGTCCAATATATTCATTTCCAGCCATATCAATATTTATACTTGATGTATGTGAGCATAAACTATTCGAAACTGAATGCAATCACTGACATAGGGTTTCACTTTGGTTGTTCATTGCATATCAATTATAAATCAGCAAGTATATTTGTAGTAATTTGAAATCTATAAGTGAGACCAGTTGTGTTTGATACATTTGAAGTTTCATAATAGACCTACAAATGAATTAAATACAACTTCCAAACTGATGTATACTCCTTTAAGGGTGTTTGGGTGAAGTTTGAATGTACTTGGAATTGATATTCACAACCTATGTTCAGTATTGGCAAGCTAGGAGTGAGTTGGTTGTGATTTCTTAGTGATTATCTTGCTTTTTAGACCTGTACAATGCATTTTCAAAGCTTTATTAGACCTATACCAGCATACTATTCATCAATTTAATTTTAGAGCTTTTTTTAAATGCAAAAAGTGGCTGGAAAAAAGGGGACGGCTAGCTGTCCCTGGGATGGTTGAGGGATAACTGGGTGTCCCCTGACCATCTAGGGGACAGCCAGCCGCCCCATTTCCGTCCCTAAGACGTCCCCTACAATCTGAAATGTCCTTGAAAAAAAAACTTTTTGGGGACGCTTGGGAAATGTCGCCAAGGCGTTCCCTGTCCCCGAAAGTCTCCGGTATGGGTACGGGGGCCTAAACTCTAGGGGACGCGTCCCCGTGTACCACTAAAAAGTACCAAATAAATAATACAACACAAGAGAAGATGGATGTTGATTCTTGTGTGTCTTTAATCTCTTTGGCATGCAACACACTTGCATGAATGCAACAACCTTGCATAAAGTCCATCGTCATAACAGATACCCACTTGCTTTGCCTTTTCCATTTCTAGCACCTTTCTCCTCATGCACAAGACCCCCTCAACATGCAATGCACCTGCATGCATGCATGCAAAGGCACCTTCATCACATGGGGCCCAGTTGACTTTGCCATAGTCATAATCAATCATAAATCAATCCTATCATAGGATCCTGTAATATTTTGTCATATGACTCTCACAATATGACAAACTACCACCAATTTAGCCTCCAGTAAGGTCCACCAAGTGGGACACATACTTCCACAATTATAGCTTACATGTCATACAATCACCTCCATGTAAGATGGCACCTCAATCAGTAGGTCCCACAACATGACTTGACATTAGTAAGCATAAAACATTAGTATAAAATGAACAATTAAACAAATAATTGCTAGGACTTGCAAAGGTTGAGACACCTTAATTCCAACAAAAATCATCCAAGTTTTATTCTTTCAAGCTTTGCCACATTCATCTCCTAAAATTCAATTTTTAATTTTTTGTACAATCCATTGCCTCATTACTGGTTCTTTTGTGGGATTTCCTACATCAAACAACCATATGAACCAATTTTATAGGAAACTATGTTTAACTCAGAAATTCTTTATAATAACACAGCAATTTCTTTGAGGGGAATACATGCTAATAACCTGCATAGTCGCATCATCCTACATCTTTGAACAGAAGCTATGTAAGTTCCATGCTGAAATCAGGGGAATTGTTAGCCTTCGATCATCAAAAACCTAACTTTCCATAAGGAAAAGCATCCGAGAAATCAGATATATTAACTACTGGAACAGTATAATATGATCTAATCTTGAAAGCATATATGGCCCTATACAATCTTGAACCCTAGATGAGTGTATTGTCTTCTATTTGCCCACACATAGGAGTGAGGGATCATCTACTAGCCTACTCTCTGCATGCCAAATACTTCTTTAAATTCTATCAGATCTCCAGATGAGCATGATTTTTGAAATTAAAATCCCATGAATTTAGTATCAAAAGGAAAGCCTTATGATTATACTGTCCAAAAAAGACAATATCAATTAGAAATGCCTTCTAGTCATTCTGTCCAGAAAGGACCTATCATTAGGTAGAAGGTAAACAGATCCCATGCATTAGTTGTCCTGTTCCAAAATCAAAAGTAGAGCAAGAGCACAATAACCATTCTAATTACAAATCATTTTATCATATTCCACACTCGTGCAAGGTGGTGAAAGAAAAAAAAACTCCACTGAATTTTATAGCCATGCTTTTCAATTTATTATCTTCCATGATAATATGAAGTCCTCCATTACAAAATCTATTATTTCCTTTTAATCATGCCTACCGGTAAGAGAATCATGAAGTAATGGTAAAACCGGTTCATGTTTGTCTCTATTATCATGGTTCTGCTATGGTAAAATTAAACATATATCATTTGGACAAGTATTGCAAATAGAAACAACAATTGATGTAGCCAGCCATAACGTACGGTAGTCGGTAGCCAAAAAGTGGCTGCTATAACTTTCCACTTCCAAATCCCTCCACCTTTAGAGGGATTTTATTCACTTTCACATCATTTGGTTGTGTTGTTGAAGTCACTTGAATTGTCAGCATCATTCAATCAGCAATACTAATTGTTGGGCAACAATGTAAGACATTGATGAAAGGATAATATACAATTTTTTCTTTCACTCTATTTTCCTTTTGGTTGCATTTTATAATTTTCCACTTGTAGAAACTAGGTAGTATATAAATAATGATACAGATACACAATTATGACATTTTGATGAAGAAAATGATGATAATTATTTATGTTCCATATCAAATATATTTAGTGAACATATTGGTCTGGTTTCATTGGAAGTGGTGCACAAAGTACCCTCAAATGTTATTTACAGTTTTTGCTTATAGATTAACACCTATGATGGTATTGTGACGCTTGTTATATCCACAGATTTTAACAGTTATGAAAACGATCAAATGATTTTCATCCTTTGAAATATCAGAGGAAACTCCTGGGTTAAATAGCAGATTTGGCATCGTTAAGTTGCATTATGTGCATGTACAAAATAAATCATAGAAAAAATTGGAATTTACATAATATACAATAAAGAAGCAATTCCAGACACATCCAAATTTCTAACTATCGGTGTAGTTAGTGGCTTCAAAATTCAAGACTAGAATGTTTTCAGTGTCAATGAAAATTTGTAAATGTTCTCACATGCAACATCACTTATGTGGATTCCTTTATTATGAAGGGTCATGCAATATTGTGATGCATACCTGCCTTTAAAATATGAGTGTAACATATAAAGAGGATATCTTGTAAACTAGAATTTGAATGCAAATTTTTTAGTAGCTCTCTTTTAATAGATACAATACAAACTAGTTAAAAAATAAGTATCCCTACAAAGTAAAGATGTCTTAAAAGATAGCAATGTGGCCACTTGTGATATTGATATTCTCTATTATTACATAGTTATATTTCACTGTACATGTTGCCTATAAACAGTGTTGGCACTTCAAATGGCATAGCCTATTCAGTGTCCCACCCCTTACAAACAAGCCTAAAAATGAAAAATGTGTGTTACAGATATAGCATTTTTTTTCTGTACTCTAAATTTAAAAGGGTGAAACAAACAGATTTCAGAATGGCTATAATAGTGAACAAAATAATTAGGAATGTTTAAACAATTACAAAATCGCAGACCCTTTCATCAAATTCCTATGGCATCTAGAAGCCTCGTGTGCTCTCCAACAGAAACCAAAGAATTAGCAACAATTGTACCACTTGCTGCTACTGCAGGAACCCCAATGCCTGGAAATGTTGAATCACCACAACAATAAAGCTGTGGAATAGGTGTCCCTTGCCCAGGGAATGATTCTTGACCTGCACGAATTGCAGGCCCATAAGTACCCCTATTCCTACGAAGAAAACGCTTGTGTGTCAATGGTGTGCCAACCAACTTGACCTCGCATTTATCTCGAGAAAACCCTGGTCCTAATGCACGTTCAACAGCTTTCCACATTACCTGCATTGCATTTTACAAGAAATTCACATAAAAGTATACAAACACCTTGAACTTCTCATTGCACTTAGCATAGTTTGTAATTTGCAACAACATTTGACTCCAAATATTTCAGGATACAAGTCTTAAAGACAAAAAAATCACCTGAAACTCCAAGACAGTGTTTAACTGCAAGGAAACCATACAAAGATTTGAACATTTACAACTTTATTAATTGGCACTTGTAATATGCAAAAAATATTAAGCTAGACCTCCATCTCAATCAAGATGTTAGCTGACATGTTCCGCCAAAGACACTTAGTTGCTAGCCTTCTGCATGAAAATTTTTTAGGACTTAGAAACTGTGACTTCTGCTAATTTGTCAGGCAATACCTATATTCTGGAAAACACACTCATGCAGATTCTGATCAATCAACACATGTGGTCTCCAATGACATCTAAATGGCCACTCATGCAGATTCTGATCTCAATCAACAAGATAAGCCCAAATTGGCTATTGTTATTTCCTAAGTATTCAGTCAAGAGACTCAAGACTATCGAATATTAAAGAAGCTACTTAAAATGATTAATAGATCAAGTTATTACTCATTCTTCTTTGTGTGCAATCATTATATAATTTGATTTTTGACCAAAGGGGTTGTTAAGATAAAATTTGGGTTAAGTGAAAAATGAAAGAAAAAATTTGTGAATCTTTCAAGGTACAACTTGATGGCTGTTACATTTCAGTCTTAGCACCAGCCATACAGCAGTTATTTGCTTAGACCTGCATTCATTACAGTTTGATTTCACATTATTAAGGCTGCCGTACACAACACCCTTGCTGAAATTCATTGATTGGGTTACCATACAGCCACATGGAGTTGGATCTCCTCATTTATAAGTGGAATTATATCATTTTGTGTTGATACTTCAGCTGATCATAAATTGTTTCAGTACCTAGGCATTGTTGTTGTTTGTAAACAGCCCTTGCTGCTTACCCCTTTTATTTCTGTTGTACCTTGTCAATCATCGAAGGTTTCTGTTATTGCAATATCATTTATAATTAATTGTGAGGTTGCATCAAGGTTTACATATTTGTATCAACTAATAATAGTTTAGATCTGCTGTGTACTTGTTTAATTTGTAATTGCATAATTGGTTGACAAGGGTTTGCAATGTATCATATTTTGCTAATCATCATTAATTTCAGTCACATTTTGCCATCTACAATTGGACATTGGTATTTGTTTATCAATTCAACTTGCACAATGTTTGTGATTTTATTTATTTCCTAAGGTTGTCTGATTGAGGACATTACATTGCATGAGGTAGAACAAAAAAAGCAAATCATAGTATGATTCAGTGTTTCCATCAAAAGAGACATCCTATGCTTGATAGGCATTTGGTGAATTTGAGGCAAATTTGTTTTAGATTCCAAGACAAATTACAAGTCATGTTTCTAGTACATAAGGAACTCGTAAAATGCTGTTAGAATGGCTGATATAATTCGTTTTTCCAATCCCCGTGAACTATAATTGGACAGTAATGATACCTAAAACTAGAGTGGTAGCCACCTAACCTAGCATTAACCAGAGAACCTATAACTAAAGGGTGACACTTTAGTGACCAATATGAATATGACTAAATAGGATTAGGTTATTGAGGAGAAACAAACATCTATTTTGCACATTGTGCAAATGATCACATTTGTGTAGCTGATTCAGAGCTGTGTTGGATATAAGAACTCCATGTTTTACTTCTACACCCCTTTCTTCAGGTCAAGAACCCACAAATGGTTTGTGCACCACATTTTAACTTTGAACAGCAATTTATGTAAGTGGAAACAAGGGAACTTGTAAGTGCTCAAAAAGCTTCATGTTTGTTAATTTTGAGATCACTTTCAAAATTTTATAATAATAGCTAAACTTTTCCATGTTTGCATCCATTATTGCTGAATATTTGAATGTATGTGTGTGTACCAATCTACTTGTTCAAAGATAAATCCTAGGTGATCAAAATGTTGCATAAGATCAATTGACTTTATTATGAAACCAATATGCTCTAATGTCTAAGATGATGAGGGAACATTTCAATGTTGATATCCTTAATAACTATCAAATGATATAAAAAGGCTAAGGAAATAAAATAGAAGATACTAAAGGCAGGATAAAGGCCTATGGAAAATATGTTGATTCAAGCATAGTCATGTTCCTTAAAAGCTTTCTATTTTTTAAAAACCTATGATAACAAATCCCTAAATCCTGGATAACAAATATTTCGGCTGAAATAGGACATGTGAATTGTGTTATCAGTAAACACGCTGCCAGTTCCTGACTTGAAATTAGACTTATCAGTAGTTCACCCAATTTACATGTGGAAAGGTGCACGCATTAGGAGATAAGTTCACCCATTAACATGTGGAAGGGTGCACTGTATTAGATTTGGAGCATGCAAGAATTTTAACAGAAGCTTGAGAACTTTCAACATGAGTTGACCCCTGGTGATGGCCATGGTTGACTTTTTGTCAAATTTCCTTTCCCTTAAAGAGTCAAATATTTATATAATTATATGCAATATATAACTTTGTTAGTCTCATGAACTTCCAGGTATTTTTCAATATGTCCACAAGAAAAACATACTTTGTAATCTCTAAACTCTAAAGTGAACCTACATCACCAATATGAATAAATGGATTTATACATGCATTTGTCATGTCCCCGTTTTAGTTGACACTGCTTGTCGAGGAGTTAGCCTATAATTTCGATCCTCGTAGGCTGACAGGGTGTGCAGAGGATCATCGGAGGCAGTTATCCAGTGTTTGGTAGCTCCAGTTCCGCAGTTGTGGCAGGTTGGGCCTTCGCAGAATCTTCCAGAGAGCTTTTTCAGGAACTTTCTATTTTTAGAAAGTTAGGTCAGGCGGAAGCTGCTATTTCGGGCAGGGCACTGTATGATTATTCATTTCGAATTGACCAGTTCAGCAGTTGGTTGATTTGACGGAGAAATAAGGAGTATTTAATGAGTTATTAAATATTTAATAATTTGACTTTATATTAAAGTCACTTTATTGAAATATTTAAATATTTAATTATTTGGCTTAGTTATAAAGTATTTAATCGTACTTTATAATATATTATTAAAAAGTGATTTAATGAGTATTTATATTCATTAAAAAGGGGACGCCAATGATTATTTATTTTTCCTAAATTTATTGTAGTTCATTTATAGCTCCGTATTCATCATTGTAATTGTTCTGGAATTGAAATAAATGAAACGCCTATCTCTTCTGAACAATTTTTGTACTTTCCAAGCTTGTATGAATTCTTTATGAATTTATTAGCATTTAAAAGAGAAATCGCAGCATTTACATTTTTGCATGAAAACCTCAAAACACAAAAAATTGAAAATTTGCAAAACACAATACAAAAACAATCAGAGTGGAATCAGAGAACCACCAGGGTTCTGACAGTGGTATCAGAGCACAGATTTCCTGCCATCCTGTGCTTTTTCAGTGCTTTTTCAGTGCTTTTCAGTTTTCAGAGTGCTTTTCGCTTGCCTTTTCATGAGCCGAGATCCTATTCAGTATATGAGAGGCGTAGGAACAGGCAAAGACGAGGATTGGACAGGTCCACCTACCCCGAGGGTCAGCAGAGTGTCCGGTGCTTGGTTCACAGGTCGGTTCTAACAGTAGTGAAAGCGATGTTTTAACTATTGGCCGGTCGTGGAGATTCCTCACGGAGGCGCGTAGAGATCGAGGGAAGGCACATCAGGAGAACGATATCACCGAGGGAGGAGTTTAGGCGGAACCACCCCGATGTATGATGGATGATATGATTATACCGTTTGATGGGTACCGGTGATGACGTTATAAAATCCGCTATAGTTGGACCCGGTGGCCGGAATGCACGGTGGATCGACCATTGGCATCGTTACCTAGAGCGACCGTCACCCGATCCCTACCGGGGCGTAGGCGAGACGACCTACTTACCTGGGGAGAGACTCCACCTCGGACTCGGGGCGAGAGCATCGAATTCGGCATCAGGAGTTTCAGCCACAGAATGGTATGTCAGTGGCGAGACTTGACGAGATTTCATGGCGAGTACATGTCTTTAGCGCCTGAGATCCGGCAGGCACTTACATTTCATGAGTTTATAGATGTCTATAAACCGAGAGGAGGAGGTAGATTTGATCGTAGACCCCCACAGCATCAGCAGCAGCAGCCACAGGTGAATAGAGACTTGCAGTATGCGGTGAGTAAGATTACGCTGCCATATTTTGATGGGTCAGAGAAGACATCAGCTAGGTCTTGGGTCCAGAAATTGGACAATTACTTGTCACTTAGGCCTATGCAGGAGGATGAGGCAATTAAATTTTCCACTTTACATCTTGACGGAGTAGCACACGATTGGTGGCACCATGGCATGTACACGCTAGGCCATCATGCGGTCAATACCTATCAGGAGTTCACCAGCAGACTGATAGAGAGATTCGATAAGAAGGATCCAGAACTGTATTTCAGAGAGTTGGCTCAGCTCAGACAGACAGGCAGTTTGGATGCATACATAGGTGAGTTTCAGAGAGTTGCAGTTATGGTGACTGGCATTTCAGAGCGGAGACTCATTATACTATTCGTTGAGGGTTTGACAGAACCCATGAGAGGTTGGGTCAAGGCGTTTGATCCGACTACACTTCAGGAGGCGATGCGGAAGGCAAGGAGTATGGAGCTTGCTGCTCCGAAGAAACAATTTCCGCCTAAAACAAATAACTTGCCTATTGAGGAGAGTCATACACCAGTTGCAGAGCCTAAAAGGAAACCAGTTGCAAGAATTGATGATGCAACTCGGGAGGAATGCAGGAAGAAACAACTTTGTTATTGGTGCAAAGCACCCTACAGCAAGGAGCATGATTGCCCTTTGAGACCGAAGGGCAGAGCCAATCGCGCCATGTGGGTTTACTATGATGATGACGAGTCTGATGATTCAAACCAGCAGGTTGTTTCAGAACATGCAACGGCCGGGAATGCCTCTACGGAGTTTGGGCCCGATGCCAACTTATCCCCGTTGGTATTATCTACTAGTGTACGGGATGACTCATTCAGGTTTAGGGGATCAGTAGAGGGACAGCGATGTATTGCTATGCTCGACACTGGAGCAACACACAATTTCATTGATGAGAGCTTCGTCAGCAGGTGTAGGCTCCAGACAGAGGATTTCGCTGGATTCAGAGTTCGGGTGGCAGATGGATATACACTTACTTGCACTCGACGGATTTGTAATCTCACTCTCATGCTGAACGATTATGAGTTGCAGGCAGATTTTTATGTTGTCAACTTAGGAGGGATGGATTTAGTGTTGGGTATGAGATGGCTGCAGGATATCAGTGTGTTCACCCTCAACTTGCCTAAAATGGAGATGAGATTTGAGGTACAGGGCAAGAAATATGTGTTGAGGGGCATTACAGATGGTTGCCTTCGTTCTATCTCTCTCGTTAGTGGGAAGAGCGAGAATGTTGAGGAGGATTTTGGGCAAACCAGGCTTGGTTATACTCAGCACCCCGGGGGTTCTGAGGCAGTCGTTTGGGATCAGCTCAGTAGTTTGGTTCCGTTTGTGACCAATCCATTGTTTGAGACAGATGTTATATCCTCATACGACAACCCACTCTTTGAGTTTGACATGGGTAACCCACCTGATCCTGGTCTAGAGCAGAGTGATGATAGCGTTTGGGATCCTACTAGTGCACTAGGATTTCAGACTCAGCTCACGGAGGAGTATCACAGTGTGTATATGGTACAGAGTGCATATAGCTTCGTGATTAATCCACATGTACACAAGTTGTTTCAGGTGCACAGTTCTAGCATGCACGTGCTTGATATGTTGGATGATAGTATATCTCGTGTAGTTTTAGGGGGCAAGTGTTGCTTGTCATTTGACTTGCCTCCTTCTGAGCTTCTTGATCCTATGCCGGACCGCACTGAGGTTAATGGGGAATGGTACTCTTTTCTTGCTGATCAGTTGTGGGAGTTACAGGAGTCCGTTGTGGCCAGCAGGAACATTGTCCGGAACTATCCATGGGATCCAGGTGGTGCAGTGCAGCTGTATTTGTAGAGATTGCTTGAGGACAAGCAATTTCAGGGAGGGCGGACTGTCATGTCCCCGTTTTAGCTGACACTGCTTGTCGAGGAGTTAGCCTATAATTTCGATCCTCATAGGCTGATAGGGTGTGCAGAGGATCATCAGAGGCAGTTATCCAGTGTTTGGTAGCTCCAGTTTCACAGTTGTGGCAGGTTGGGCCTTCGCAGAATCTTCCAGAGAGCTTTTTCAGGAACTTTCTATTTTTAGAAAGTTAGGTCAGGCGGAAGCTGCTATTTCGGGCAGGGAACCTGGCGCAGTTATTCAGCTCAGATTCGACCCAGTTCAGCAGTTGGTTGATTTGACGGAGAAATAAGGAGTATTTAATGAGTTATTAAATATTTAATAATTTGACTTTATATTAAAGTCACTTTATTGAAATATTTAAATATTTAATTATTTGGCTTAATTATAAAGTATTTAATCGTACTTTATAATATATTATTAAAAAGTGATTTAATGAGTATTTATATTCATTAAAAAGGGGACGCCAATGATTATTTATTTTTCCTAAGTCCAAAAGTGAAAATTAAATCATTTATTTAAATGATTATTTTAATGGAGAATTAGGTCGAACTTTTCAAAGGAGAATATATTGTTCTTCCCAAGGCAAAATCGAACTATCTTGTTTATTATTCAATTTTGTCTACTGAGCATCTGAGCTTTGGAGTTTGCAAACC
The DNA here is from genome assembly GCA_007258455.2 of Sequoia sempervirens. Classification (NCBI taxonomy): domain Eukaryota; kingdom Viridiplantae; phylum Streptophyta; class Pinopsida; order Cupressales; family Cupressaceae; genus Sequoia; species Sequoia sempervirens. The sequence goes on along the minus strand of VDFB02325042.1, from coordinate 12,619 downwards.
CTAGGGTTTCTGGCAGACGATCGTTTCTGGAGAACGTAACCTCTTCAGAGATCAGGCAGTCTGAGGCTGTGAAATACCAGCTGAAGTTTGCACTTGGTGATTTCAACCAGAGATCACAGTTTGAGACTATTGAGCTATTCATTCAGAGATACACAGAGGAAACCATCAGAGAGACAGGGCGATTTCATCAGAAGGTTCTATTTAGAGATCAGGCATCATTTTCTTGAAGTCCGTACCATTCTCTTTGCTGCTGCAAACAGGCCGTACAACTGTACCTTCAGGCCGTACTTTTCTTTCAGAGATTCTTGACTGGCTTTCAGTTCCTGGCTCTCAATCTTGGCGTGGGGTTTTATCTTGGTCTTCTCCTGGAGATCCTGCATTGTATTCAAGTCTGGAGGAGTCATTTATTCCTTGGCCGTACTCAGCATTTATTGCTGCGGCCGCCATTACAGAAAATCAGGTTTTTTCATTAATAAATTTATTGTAGTTCATTTATAGCTCCGTATTCATCATTGTAATTGTTCTGGAATTGAAATAAATGAAACGCCTATCTCTTCTGAACAATTTTTGTACTTTCCAAGCTTGTATGAATTCTTTATGAATTTATTAGCATTTAAAAGAGAAATCGCAGCATTTACATTTTTGCATGAAAACCTCAAAACACAAAAAATTGAAAATTTGCAAAACACAATACAAAAACAATCAGAGTGGAATCAGAGAACCACCAGGGTTCTGACAGCATTCAAGATTTTATATTGATATCTTGTAGACAAGATAAAAGTTTATCTCCAGTAATAAAAAATAGAGCCGTAGCATTCCTAAAAATGTTAGAAAGTAATCCATTTACCTCAGAACGCTGAGCCTTGAGCTGCTTGTATTCAGCACTCCTACGATCCAGTCCTGCCCAGAGATCATATGGTTCTGTTCCAGGGGTGTATGCATGTAATACATGCTTCCCTTTAGGTGCCAAGTTTGGACTTACTGCACTTGGTATAGAAATTAGAACAACATTTTGCTCTGCATCCACACCTGCCTTCCAATCATTTACAACAATATGATGTAGGTCTAGATCCTCTGGAACGTCCTGTAACAAAATAGCATGGAAAATTATTAATTATAATGCCGGCGAATAATTCCTTACCACCGCTTTCATGTACATATTGTACAAGACTACAAATTACAAAGATTGATATTAGAATAAACTTACTAGACATCTAAATGATCGTTAAGTTTTGATTTTTTTTAAGTAAAAAGAGATTCCATAAGAGGAACGAAAGCTTGAAAGTGGGATAAACTAGGCTTGGACTTTACAGCAATATCTTTACGCACTAAGCCACATGCCCTGGCTAATTCCTACAATGTTATATAGAGATTAAAGATAAACTAATGATTAAGCATGCTCTTCTTTGCAATGTTCTCAGAGCCTATGGATAAATATAAATTATTGTCAAGCTTGTTGTAAGTGGAATACCTGTATTAAAACCTTGAACCTGATATATCATATAAGTAAAGACTATCTGTGTTATGCTGATTATGGATTGTGAAGTCATCTAATAGTGTCTTAAATGGTTTTCCATGGACACTTAAAGGACACCTAGTGTCACAAAAGCATCCCTTCGATGACCCTTAGACATGGGCCTGTGGAGCCAGACAGACTGGTTAAAACATAATTTCATCTGTTAAAACTTCAAGCCATTGTTGTTCATGGATGCTGACCTAATCTCTGAACCCATTTCTAAAACATTCCAATGAATAGAGTACTAGAAAACTTTCTCAGGAACTCATAACTTTACCTTCGATTTAAATGACCTTAGATGCCATTTATGTTTACAGTTTTATAAATCAGTTTGTCGATTGTCTGTCAAGACTCTATATACATCCCCTTCTCAAGTTCTTGTGATGAACTCATAGTGTTATAAATTTATGGAATTTCACAAATATGTACAATATTTAGGTCAATATAGAACCCATCATATTCTTTGCACTTTAGTATTGAAGATATTCCTCAATGTTCCCAACAGGGGATGTTCGAAAAAAAATGCATGTTCACAATGTTGGGTCACAGGAAATGGGAAAGGAATAAAAACACTACCAAGAAAACTTTTCTAGCCCTGGAATTAAAAATGAATGTATAGAAGCCAGGTGAAATCATAGTTGTGCGAGATGAGCAATGTTACTGACCACTATTACACGCATTAGTCTCTCAGTCTGATTCCTTTTCAAAGAATTCAAAAAGATTATATTCAGATAAATGTATAATACGAAATTTAGTGAGTATTGAAATATGTAGGAAGTGAAAAGTAGTGGATTACTTTGGCCTGTCTTTCCAATCAAATTGACCTTTTTGGGCTTTGTGAAGGGGCTAATGCATGCCGTATATAATCTGGATGGAACAAATGCTCAATAAATTTCACCAAATCAGGATAAACTGTTCATAACTTCATACCTTTGCATCAAAACCAAGGTGGAGATGCATAAATGATTCACATTGAGATGTTTTCTGTACTTTTTCCTGATATGATTTTGGAACTTCTGCTGTGGGTAGCAACTTCAAAGTGTCCCACATTGATGCATTGCTGACTACAGCCTTCTTTGCACGTATAAACTGCAAGATAAGCATACACCAAATATTTAAATATGGTTGGCACATTGTTTGCAGACCTTCAGAAAGAACAGAAATCCCTTTTCAACAATTTCAGCAGCTTACAAGTCCACTTGTCAGCTTCACACCAACTGCCTGACCACCTTCAACAACTATTTCTTCAACATGAGACCCCAGGGAAAGCCTTCCTCCAAATTTTTCCATTCCTCGAACAAGAGCATCAACTATTGCTCCAGAACCATGAAGAGGATATTCAAGAACACATCCTGGTTTATACCATTCTGCAAACATATACACCTGGAAAAGAGAACTTCAGCTTACCGCATTAGAAGAAATAAATAGAGTAACTGCAATGGAAAATATAAGTATCTAGAAAGTTTTTGAAAGAAATGAATGTTTGATGAGTTACATGAAAATGAAAACAAATATATGACAAAAGGATAAGGATAATAAACTAATTTTTTAGATGCTTTTTTTTAACAATTGAAAAGTTAAAACACATAGGACAGGAAATAGAAGAGGCAAGAGGAGTTGAAGGAGAACAAATGATATTGTAGAGAAGTAAAGAGAAACAGCTTAGGGACTTACAATTTCTGCAGCTAGTGTGCCGTCAGCTTTCAAACCTGAAAGCAAAAAACAAAGGAGATCGAGCCAGTTACGTATAAATGGATCCTTCAAGTTCAATGAGTCAATAATCTCTGAGAAAGGGCGAAGCAGTTTGGTAGCCCCAAGTGCTCCTTGAGGTCCCATCTTTATAAAAGAATCAATGAGGGAAGGTGCATATCGTGCCACTGCAGTCAAGAGAATACCCAAATCTCCTCGGATAGCTGCAGGTGGAAGGGCCATTGCTGCAGTAGAGAGGGGAAGCACTGCATCCTGCAGAATAATTTTACCTCCCTTAATCTAAGACTAAATATAAGACATAAACCTTACATAAGTTTCAAGTTAAGATTAAAACAATCATAACATTCATAGTGAAAGTTAAAAGGGTAAACGAAGAGATTACATTGCAAGTTTAAAATCAGAATATTAAACATTATCGCACTGTAGGAGAAAATGGTAGCACATCACTAATAAAAGCATTTTACTACCAAAACATGATCTAGAGTAAACCAGAGACCTTTCAAAACAATGTGCAAGTATTCACAAGCATCTAACATTTAAAAGGGAAATCAGTATAGATTTCACTAGATATCTATGTATCATCAATATTATAAGAGTGGACTGGATATCATGTCCACCAGAATTTATAAATGTCTCATATGAGGTATAAAGAGTGCAATGTTAAATTCTACCAAATTTTAGGATATTCCAACCAGCCCTTACACATTGACTACGTGAATGTATAGTGTGAATGGTAATTGCTACAATTCTAGTTGATTTGTCTTCTCTTATTGGATTCTTACTTGTGTCCCTTTTCTTGGCACATAATGGGGAACGGGTATTGTGGCAGTTTGTTGTTGGCCTGTGGGCCCAATAAACCTTGCTCTGCTCTCCTTTATCAGATTCAGATCTGCTTCATTTATGTTTACTCTGGTTGTATATTGTTGAAATCAGTCAGGCTTCTTGAGTGTCACACTCTAGTTGAGTTCCAATGCAGCAAACCATCACATTAATTTTCTTTTGTGCTTGTTGGGATGAAAAGTCTGACATCATTTTATCACAGCTTTTCATCATTTATTGAAGTGAGAGTCTGACAGAGCAGGGATTGACAATAACCCAATGTGTGATAATTAATTTACTCTGCAGTCTGCAGGGCTACTTGTTGAAGGTGCTTGTCAATTTTCAGAGTGATTGAGCATAGCTTTGTTTATCAATGGTATTTAGGTCAAGAGGTCCAACAAAAAGCCACTCATTAAAATAGAGATCAACCATGGATCAAACCTCTTGTTTTGGGAGATTTTCCCCCATAATTTACCTTTACGTTTAGAAAAGAATACATTTAATTGCTCTTCAAGGTACCTACATATTGGATTAATAATAATGGGATTTTGTCTAACATCTTAAGCTTGCATCCCCATTAATGGGATAATCAGCAATCATTAAAAAGATCAAATCTGGAAGAGCCCTCAGAAGGTTGTTTAAAACTTAATTTTAATTGGGTCTCTCATGGAAATTGGGACCTTACAGGCGCTAGTTCCCTCTTGAAGGATTCTTTGAGTCAGTTTGTTAAGTGGACTCTTTCTTCTTAGGCTTGAAGATGAATAATAAGGCAGAAATGGCAGTGCTTCTGGAAGGTTTGAATTTAGCAATTTTGGTGGAGTGCATGAACTATTATTGCTGGAGACAATGTTGATGACCAATTGGTCAGCAAAAGGAGAGATCCGGAGTTTGGAAGTCAGGATCTTTATTGTAGAAGTGCTTAAGCTTTGTGAAAGTTTCAAAGAAAGTGTTCTCACCCATTGTTGTAGAGAGTGCAATAAACCTACATATTCTTTGGCCAATTTTGATATTAAGAAGTCACCCTTCTCAGTAGAGTTAAGTGATAGGAGTGAGGCTCGGGCTGGTTTGGCCTCCCTCCTAACTAACAAGGTCCCCTAGGTAGTTTTATAAGGGACAAGACCTATGTTCTTTCTTCTCTTAATCTTTTTGAATGATCTATTTGAACAAGCTAGGTTCACAAAAAAAATTACTATCATTTTGTTAATAGGTTGAAATTTGGAAGGATTGGCTATTAATGATTAAAGCATGTGATTGGAAAAAAATTTCAGGGCAAAGAGAATGAAAGTAGCATTTGACATTCCTCTCAAAAGGCAGTTCTATTGGGGAATCCACCATTCTCCTTTTGTTTGAAGATGTTTGTTGTGTTGTGCAGCGGAAGGATGGTCAAATGCAATTCAAAGCAATGTTGCAGCAACATGAGGGATCTCTTTTACAAGGGTGCAGTGTTTGATCACAGGCTCAAGACTATGTTCTTTTGTCTTGATGGGGAGACTATTGATCTTCGAAATTGGCTTCTAGTAGTTATTTCTAAGTTATTGCTCTTAAGAAGCACCTCTAAGAATTTTTTAGAAGGGGAATGGTGAAAATAATCCACCACTTTGGGCTTCTCAACTTCTAGCCGCTTTCCCCATTGACAACACTTTTGGGTGAGAGTGTGCCTCATAACTAAAAGGAATACAATTTTTAGATGTTTCTTGACTGGGGCTAACATAGGCTTTATGTTATGGCTGCAAATTCAACAACCAATATAGAGAATTAAAAATTAGATAATTTGGCTACCACCACATCATTCAACATGCAGCCTATCTACTACATTGCATTTCTATCTTATGTAAGCACCAACAAAAAACTAAGGCGTAACAAAGATTTTTTATTTTCCCTTGTGGGTATCTAGTTGGATCGGACAGTCGTCTATTCTCTTGTTGCACCATTCATGCTTTCTTGATGTATGGTTCTTGCATGAGTTGTTGACAAGTGAATTTTTTTCAAGCATCCACTCACAAAGAATCTCAATGGGGACCCAATGGCGTTCATTGTCTGATCTGTAATCTAAGAAAATGCTAGGAGAAATTACCAGAACACCAATACAAAATATTATCCTACTTATTAAAGCCAACAAACAGTCTTGGAGGATAAAATGTTGTGCAACTCTGAAAATTAGGTGCAGAAACAAAAAGAATTCAACACGCAAACTCAAATTTTATCTTAGAAAACCACAATAAGGGGAAAAACCAGCTAGTGTAGTCAATTGTACATCTACCAAATATTATTACTTCAGAAAGTACAAGTATAGAGAGTAGATACAACTTTCAATTGTTCCAATTGCTCACTCTAAAGCCTCCAATGTCTCCTACAACTGAATTCTCCTTAATTCAATCCCTACATCAACCGCACAAGCCTCTAATGATGCAAACCAACCTTCTTGTGCCTTTATATAGATGTTGGTATATCCTCCTTGTGCACTAGAAGGTACCTAAAGTTGAATGGGAAGTCAGACTATATGCTTCAAATTCCATTTTGACTATATCAAGACAAAACCACCCTTTCATGTAGATCCACGCCTTTTTAGTCACCATGGCTATTACAAAAATACCTTTCAAAGAAGCAACAGTTTCAAAATTACACATTGCATTGACAATAGCTTTTGTTATGTTGATAAAACTAGATCAAGATGTTTTATATTGTTATCATTCTTTAAGAAATCCTCAATTTAATAAAGAATTTTCACTTCCAAATCCTTATGGATCACGCCTCCCTTCATAGAGAGGCTTTTGATCTCACAAAAGCTTAAGCGGGGGGAAGACCTCTCCGACTTTCTCCTTAGAGTACCACTTTGCTCACTTCACCTTTTTCCCCTTTAGACCAACTCTCCATGACTCTTGAGTTTTGTCTCAAGTCTCCCTTGTCTTTTTTCAGAGCACCACATCCTCTAGAAGTATTTACTTGGTTGTCAACCACCAAGTCCTCCAATGAAGGCAGTACTTGCTCTTATTCTTCTTCCAACATGGATAACTCATAGAGATCAAGGGATTCATAGATCACCACAAAATGCATCTTCATAAATGGGGTAGTTCAAGTCTAAAAACATTCTCTTAAACTACTCCTAAGATGGAAAATGGCCAATGTCTTAGAGATTTGATTTTCTTGGCTTGTCCTTGTAACCTTTCCTTGCCTAAGGACAGCCATATTCTTATCTCTCAACTTGAGTTGATACTCTCTATGGTGTTGATCATGCTTGTTCTTGTATTCTTCTTGAGACTTCTCAAGCTGTTCATTCACCTTTAGTTGGATTTGCTTAATCCGCTCAACAAGCTTGGTTGCTTTAGTCACCTCTAAATCTTGCCCATCTTGCTCCCTTTGTTGTTCTAGTGCAACATCAAGTGGACTTGAAGGTAACCCAAACACATTTCAAGAGGTGACCGATTTTTAAATAAGTGGATTACCTATTCTAGGATTGTCAAATGTAGAGAAAAGGCTTATCCCATGTCTTGGAACACCTACTATTTAACCCCAAATGAGTTGTATCGAAGCCTTGTTGACAACCTTTGTTTGTCCATATGTTTGTGGATGAAATGCCATACTCTTCTTGAGTCTAGAATCCATTATATTCCACAAAGTAAACCAAATTTTACCAACAAACCATATGTCTCTATTTGAATCAATGGACCTAGGAAGCCCAAAGTGTACGCAATCGCACACATTAATAAAAAAGGAAGTTAGTTGCTTCTTTCCCTATAATCGTCTTCTTGCATGGAGTTAGCATGCACATTTTGTTAAATCTATTGACAACTACAAAAAGATAGTCATCTCCATGCCTTTTCATAGGTAAACCTCCTACAAAATCCATATAAATCCTTTTACATGGTCTTTTTGGTGCAAGAAAAGGCAAACACGATCCTTTGTTTCCTTGATTTAGGTTTACTAGTACAACAATGTTTGCAACCTCTAATAAATCTTGCTACTTCCAATTGCATTTTGGGCCAATACAAATACCTTCTAAATGAGCCATTGTTTTGTCACATTCCGCATAACTTCAGACCAGGACAAGGTATTCATTATAAAAATAAAATAAAATATGCGAACATAAAAGGGACAAGAGGGATGGTGCCAACATGGGTATCACGTGAAGAAAGAAAAAGGACCGCCCAAAATTAATGAGGAATGGTGTAGGGATGTGTTGTGACCATTTCACACATCGCCCCATTGCAAATGGGGACCCCCTGTTTTCGCTTTTTGCCTCGGTGTTGCAACTGCTTATCACTCGTCTTTTTACAATGAGGTCATTATTTTGAGAGTTTCAAGTTAGTCTTCCGAAGATTACCCGAGCCAAGTCAGTAATTCATGCTTGAATCAGTGCGTAGATGTCATGGAAGCGCTCAGAAGGCCCAAGAGACGAAGATCGACTGTGAATTCGGCCAATTCTGAGACTTCCTATTTTTTAGGAAAAGTTGTTTTTTCGCTTTTTCATTTTTGGCATTTTCGGACCAAACAAGGTTCCCTATTTCTTAGGGTTTGCTTTTTCTATTTTTAGAAAGTTTCTATTTTTGGAAAGTTTCTATATTTAGAAGGGTCCCGAGTTCTGAAAACGCACTCAGAAGTTCGAAAAACTTGATAGAACTCTCAGAAAATCAATGAGAAAATTTGGAAAATTATTGAAAAATCTGGAAAAACAATTCAAAAAGCATGAAAAATCAGACCAAAAACATTGAAATCTGGAAAAATCAGGTCAAAACCAGTCAGATCTGAGGTTGAAATCATCAAAAATCAGCTCAAAAAAAAAAGATGAAATTCATGAAATAAATGGTTAAGTCTGGAAAATTCGCCATTTCCAAGTAGAGGAAGGTCAAGAAGGATGAAGGAAAAGTCTGGAAGCTGGTGAAGTCCGCCCAGCACTAAGGAAAAATGGCAAAAGACATAGAAAGTCCGCCATGCATGTCCTAGGATCCTTTGAAGTCCGCCATGCATCAAAGGAGGAAGTGCCAAAATGTTCTAAGGTCCGCCCAAGCTCATCCTAGGATCTTCCAAAGTCCGCCCTTGATATCCTAGGACTCTTCAAAGTCCGCCATGCAGCAAGCATGCATATCCTAATCAGTTCCAAAGTCTGCCCTTGATATCCTAGGATCCTTTGAAGTCCGCCATGCATCAAGGAAGCACATCCTAAGACCCCTCCAAAGTCCGCCATATGCTAAAAGACCCATCCAAACATCCTTGAAAGTCCGCCATCTGCTTTAAAGAGAGATCCAAAGCGCTAATGAAGTCCGCCCTTGAAAGGTGGGACTTGGCTGAAGACTATCTAAAGTCCGCCTAGGCATGTAGAAGAGGGAAAAGTCAAAATTTTTACTAAGTATTAATGCCCAGCAAGGAGGAAATTTCGAAATTCAACTAAGTATGAAAGCTTAAAAGGGATGAAAAACTGATTTTTAGCTAAGTGTTGTGATATTTCCAAAGGGATAAAATGCTAAAGTGTTAAGGAAATCCACCCTAGAAAAGAGGGACATCCAAGAGGGACGTCCAAAAGAGTCTTGAAGTCCGCCATACATACTGGAAGACATATCCTTGACAGCTCTAAAGTCTGCCATCCTTGCCCTTGACCCCTTGAAAGTCCGCCATGCACAAAGGGATGTCCAAAAGAGTCTTAAAGTCCGCCCTTGACATCCTTGACCCTTCCAAAGTCCGCCTAGGCATGTAAAATGAAGGGAAATCAAAATTTTTGCTAAGTGTTGGTACCCAGCAAAGTGAATTTCGAAAATCTGCTAAGTATGAAGGGTGGAGGATCCTTTCCAAAGGAGAAAGAATGTTGAGACAAGTGCCAAAAAGCTTCAAGGTCCGCCCTAGAAAAGTGGGACATCCAAAAATGCTTGTCCAAAATACTAAGGAGGTCCGCCTAAGAGGATAAAAGAATGATTTTTTTTTGGCTAAGTATTAATGCCAAGTCCAAGAGAAAAGTTCGAATATTTGCCTAAGTAAAGAGGCTAAGGGGTGAAAAATGAAGACTTTGGCCAAGTATCATGACACTTTCGAGAGGTCAAATGCCAAGCTCGAAAGGGCACGTGCTAGAGAAGATTGGGATTTGGCAAAGAATAAAACGGAATGTGCCTAACTCAAAGGTAGAAAAGAGGTAAAATTTGCCTAAGTATGGGGAAAATGCGAAGAAATTGTCAACTTTGGCCGAAGAAAAATGCACAAGGCAAGGAGAAAGGAAGGATCGTCCTTGGCCAGAAGGAGGAAGAATTTGGCAAGCGTCAAAGAAATTCACCCGATGAAGACATCCAGGCAAGGATTTTGCCTAGAAAATTTCGACTGAGCAAGAGAAAATTTGACTTTGGCAGAAGAAAATAGGCTCAGTGCAATTAAAAATTTCGCCATGGCAGAAGAAAATAGGGATCTGGCATAACATTTATTGACGGAATGGCTAAAATTTTGGCTTGGCTAGACGAAATTGAGGATAAAATTGGAAAATAAATTCCTAGCCAAGAAAAAACGAAAGGAAAATCGAAATAACCATGGGTCCAAAACGAATGGGTTGGAATTAATTAAAATATTTTTAATATTTTAATATTTATTTCAACTGCTTGGAAATTTAAAAATGCCTTGGACAAAATGAAGTTTGCCAGAGATGTTTTGGAGGAAAATAATTTGTGTCGGCCAAAGATAAAGTCCGATGGGCAAAATTAAATTCACCATGGCTTCAGGAGAGAGAGTGGTAAAAAATTCAGGAGAGAGAAAATCTGAATTTGTTTATTTTATTTCTTGCAGGTGGATGGCGACACGAGGCGAATCTTCAAAGAAGAAGCAATGGCGTGGAATGATGGCAAGTCTGCTTCAAGCCAAATGGAGTGAGGGAAAAAGGATGGGACAAGCATGAGAAAGTCCAACCTTGCCTAAGCACAGCATGTCCAAACCTTTGTAGGGCATGTTCAAGGCAAAATAAAGTCCGACCTGGATAAGAAAATGTCTTGAGCATCATGAAGTCCGACTTTGCTTGGAGAAAGTATGTCCAGACATCCATAAGATCCGCTAAGTACAATGGCAAACATGATGCAAAGTCCGACCTAGACCAAGAAAAGAAATGGCAAAGTGTTGAGAAAGTTCGCCCCAGCGTAAGAGAAAAGATGGCAAGCACTAGATAAAGTTTGACCTCTCCCTAGAGACGTTTGTCTTAAGTGGCTTGGAGTCCGACTTAGGCCAAGAAAGAAAACGTCCAAGCTCATGTGAAGTCCGCCCAAGGAGAGGATGAGAAGAATTCACTAAGTGTTGGACGAAAAACAGGAAGGATGAAGAGGAAAATAAAGAGGAAGTGAATAAAAATCTTGTCCAAGGATGGAATTTGTCCTACATAGCACAAGCCAAATTCAAAATTGAAGAAAAATCCATAGGCAAAGTTCATCCAATATCTGGGCTAAATGTTGAATAGTCCGTGTGAAGGTGGTACAAAATGAACTTGAATAGCCAAAATTTGGCTAAGTATGGGAAATACTTCACAGAGAAAGTTCCAATTTCCTCCATCATGGCGAAAGCACAGGGGCATTTCTTCTCCAAATTCAAGACACTTGAACGAATATCCAGACATCTTGGAAGGATTTCATCTACAACCCAAACCTATTGAAGCAATCCGGACAACTTGATTTCATCTCCTGAGGAATTAAAAACAAGCTTCCAATCAGAATCAGATGGTGACAAGAAGAAGTGTTCTAAACAATTTCTCGACACAAATTGGAGAATTCAGAGAGGAAATTCCAAGGAATAACATCAACCTAGTTCAAGCAGGAGGAAGTTCAAAGCAGCCAACTTCAAGTCCAGACACCTACTCAAAGGGGAGACTTCCAGACCTCAAAGATTCCAGTACAGGCAAGAAGAAGAAATCAAAGTCTCAAAAGGAATCCAAGATCAAAGCTAGGAAGGAACAAGCACAACGGACAGAGTCATCGGCAGGGAAAATATTCTAAGGCAAGCACGTGGAAGAAAAACGAAGCAACCAGGGAAGGCATCCAACACGCTGAGGTGGCGCCTCGTCATCTTCCAACCAATCAAATTGTTCCAAATCAACATGCGACAACTTTCTATTTTATTGTTGATTTATATTTAGCAAACATGACAAGTGTCCTCGAATGTAATTTTCTCATTGGTCGAAAGTGACAAACCCTAATTAGGGTTTTATTTTGTAATCTCGACCGTTGATTTGAAACCAATCTTGGCCATTGAATTGTAATTGGGGAGCCTATAAATTGAGTTCGCCCCCTCATTTGTAATGTGTGGAGACAGATTATGTATATTGTCGCATTGAGACTATTTTGAATGATAAAAGCTCTTGAGCATGATTTGCCTTGAATAACTTCTTATTGTTGAATAGTAAGCGAGGTTACATATTATCTTCCGCCATAGATTAGAGTTAAAGTTAGATTAGGTAGAATTTTCTTTGAAAAGTTGTTAATTGAATGAGAGATTGATCGTATTGGTTCAATAGTGAAGTGTAGCTCATACTTTTTTCGAATGGATGATTTGCATTCGATTTGTAAAGTTAGCCTGAGCTCTTAAACGTGGAAGCTTAACTTCAACCTCATTCGAGGTTTGAAA